>SNQJ01S0050635.1:0-20956 GCA_010110895.2 Picea sitchensis
GTGATAGAATATTAAATACATGGGAAGCCAATATAGCCAAGAGTAAAAGAACGTCCAAGGAAATAAAAGAGGATTGTGAAGAGGTTTTCCATTTGCTTAGTAAAGAATCATTAGGCCTTGGAAATGATGATGGTTCTGAAATACTAGGACAAATCAATATTGTAAAGAATCAAATTGAGGTCAAAGAAAACTTAGAGGCAACTCAAGATGAAAATTCATAGTTAAAGAAAATTGCCATCACTCAAATAGATAGATGGCTGGTAAATCTAAATTTACAGCTACAATCAATGATTTCTGAAGATAAAAGGATAGCAGATAGGTTGCCACAATTACGAAAGAGGTTGTATCTTTTTGAGGCAAAAGATGTGACAGAACCTTCTAGACTAATAGTACAATTTCTAAGCAGGTGTGTGGAATTTCTTGAGTGAGGAAAAGGGAGTACTTAAAAGAATCAATGAAGTAACATGTCTGTTTCTGTTTCTGTCAATATGAGAAAGAGATCAAGAAGATCCAAGTGAAACAGTTCAAGTTTTCATTTTGTAACTGTCATTACCTAGGAATAACGAGAATTCCAACCGCCTAGGGTTGAGAATCTCTTGTATAAATATATTTTCAAAAGACTAAAGAGATGTGGGATTTTTTCCAGATGTAGTAGAGAAAGATCTCCTCATTAAGGATTAATACAAATACAGACCAGAGATTCCACATTTTTTTCATTTGAGTTATGTGTTCTTTTGTGTTTCCATATTCTGATATCTTTTTATATATCTCTTTGATGAATTCTTAATCGCAATTTAGTAAAACATCTACAGTGGTTACTTTTCTTTTAGTGATTTAATAGTGCAGAGTTGTTCCTCTATTTTAATGTTAGTAGATACAAGACCTATGAGTTAATTTGATCACTACATTATATGCTTCATTAAAGGTTATATCATCTATTTTCTTCTCCTGTAGAAAAGTAAGATTCTTCTGTAATATATGCATTTCTTCATATAACATCTTTATGTTTTTCTCTCATTACACACACACTTTTAATTTTAACTTAGACATGAAAGATGACCTTTGAACCATTATGTTGTTAATTCATTTTTTAGGAAATTTTTCACATAACAGAGGTAGAAAACACAACACTAAAAACCTTTTTATTTCTGGATGCCTTGACATTATACTTTGAAGACTTAAGTATAAACTTAGGAACAACATCTTTTTGGTGCCGTTGTTGGGGAGCGGAGAAACAAAGTTATTTTTCCCTGGGAAGAACGACATTGGTAAGTTTCTTTCTTTGATAGTGAAGAAAGATTGAATACATTATAAGGCTAATTTTATTTTTTATCTTTCACTTGGCGACTCCACGATTAATAAACTGGAATTTAATCGAAAGAATACCAGAAAGAATCTAGACGATAAGCATACTTCGCATGTATATGATCCTAAAAAACTTTTGAAATCAAGAGGATATCTTAAACAGACTATTGCATCAACAACAAAAGTTTATCAATCCAAATCTAATACTAAAGTTTTATTTGAACCATTAACTTCACAAGAAGATCTTACCCAAACTCTTTTTGGAGAAACATCTACGAATAGAATCGAACATGAAACCATAAAACCTGAGATAGTTTTTCTTGACTTAGATCCTGTTGGTTCTCCCGTCTATACACCCTATAAATCCAAGGAACCTAGTCTTCATTTTCCTGCACCCTCTTTTCAGATTTTCTATCTCCTGAGCCTTTTTTCGCTTAATCTTGAAGGAGCTGAAAGTTCAGTACACATTCTCGAAAGTCCTTCCTATAATCTCAAAGATTCATCTCTTAAATTATCAATGGTTACGGCTGGATTAGGTGGCACTGTAGGTGCTTTCGGAGGTGGAGGAGGAGGTGCTCAACCACCACCCCCACGCCAACCCCCAAGATTTTTAGCAAAAGTAGTTGTTAGGTATGCTCCTTTGGTTTTCCTAGTTACCCTCCATGATTTTCCCAAAAATTATATGAAAAACATGCCAAAGTTCACTGGAGAGGGAGACTTAACTACTACCAAACACATAAATTTCTTTGATCAATTCGCTGACATCCTTGGTCTAGAACATGAGGATGTTTTTTCAAGACTCCCAGTTCAAACTTTCAAAGGACATGTGAGAACTTGGATCCGAGGACTATCGGAAGGTTCCATAGGATCATATGATGAGTTGGAAAATGATTTTATCAGACAATTGGGACAAAGGAAAGATCATCTTTATTATATAACCAAGTTTGGAGATTTGAGAAAGAAAAACTCAGAAACAGTTCCTGATCCTCTCAGCCTGCAGCAAATGTAACTTTTGTTGGGGCTTTTGATCCTGATTTTTCTTTATTGTTGAGGGAAAGAAGATCTGTTGACCTCACTAAAATGCAGGATGATGTCATATAAATTGAGTCAAATATGATGGCATCCGGGAAGTTAAAAGATAAATTCGAATAGGGAAATAAAGAAATCAGATGGTATATAGAACAAGTAGGAACCTCTCAATCCGGGAGGCCTTCACAAGATAAAATGGATGACATGGAAAAAATAATCAAAGAAGTATCAAATAAAAACTGTAAAATGGAATTAGACCAATCTAGGAATGAGAAGTTCCCTAGGAAAGATTTTAGAAGGAACCCTAATCCTCAAATACAACAAAGATAGATCAAGAATGAATATCAAAAGATGCAGGCCCACTTTAAGAACAAAAATTTCATAGGGGGAGAAGACATGTGAAACTTTGAGGAGTTAGAAGAAGATATGAATAATCTTGGTGATGATTGCCAAGAACCTCTTTTAACAAAACAAGACTATCAAAGGTCTCTAAATACAGAATGTTGGTCTAATCATAAGGAAGGCATAAATAATACAGAAGAATATGCTTATCAAGGAATCGTCGAGAATATAATGGCCGAACTTTAGAAGAAGTATAATCTGAGGCCTAGAGATAGAAATATCACAACTGCTCAACCAAAGAAAATTATGTCGAAGACAAAAGACAATGAGATAGTTTCACCGTTAGATGAGACACATAATATCAAAACAAAATTAGTCAGAACCCAGACTGTAAAAACAAACTCAGCTGAAACAAAAGAAACACAAACCGATAAATCAGAAAAACAAAAAAGATAGAAATCCAAACTAGGGAAGTCAATAAGATAATGGGAAATTTCAATCTAGAGAATGAGATTAATAAGATCAAGATCCCTGTACCCCTGGATGAATTGGAAAAAAACCCCACATACAGAAAACAAATTGCTAAAATGAAAAATTTTTCTAATACTGAAAGTTAGGCCAACGTCATAAATTTAGAAGATGATAAACCGAATATAATTTTTGGTCCACATTTTGAAGGTGCCAGAGATATTGTCGCTCCTTTTTACATTACCCTAACTATACATGATCATCTTCTTCATAATTGCATGTTGGATTCTGGAGCTTCCCACAATGTGATGCCCAAAGGTATTATGGATAGACTTGGTCTCGACATTACTCGAACGTACGTGGATCTTTATTCTTTTGATTCAAGAAAAGTTAAATGTTTGGGTATGATTAAAGATTTAGTGGTTAATCTTGCACAGATTTCTGTAAAGAGTGTTTAGATGGATGTGGTTGTTGTTGATATACCACCAAAGTATGGCATTTTTTCATCTAGGTCTTGGGGTGATAAACTCGGAGGATCCCTTCATCTTGACATGACATACACTACAATCCCAATCTTCGGTGGACAGGTCACCCAACTGTACATAGAAACAAGGATGGCGTACACAGTAAGTGATCCGCTTAATCCGAATAATGATATTGTTTATGTTGCGGATCAGGATTTAGGAAATTGTATTTTATCCATTGATGATGATTTAGATGACTGTATAGAAGAAAATTGTACAGAAAAAAAAAAAATAGAAAAAAAAAATTAAAGATGTATATAGTACTGGAGTTTGGAAAATATATTTTGATGGTGCTTCGTCTTGTGAAGGAGCAGGAGCTAGAGTGCTTTTTATAGCACCTGGAGATGAGTTTATGATTCATTTTTCTTACAGGTTGCAGTGGGACATAGATTACACTAATATTCTATGTGAATATGAATCCCTAGTCTTAGGATTAGAGGCTGCCAGAAAGTTAAAAATTAAAAACTTGGAAGTCTATGGTGATGTAGAATTAATCATAAAACAGATAAATCGTCAGTACCAAGATAAACACCCAAGTTTGAGGTCTTACATGAATTGTTCTTGGGATATGATTGAGAATTATTTCTCATCAATTAATTTTCACTACATTCCCGGAACAAAAAATTAACAGGAAGATTTATTGGCCAAAGAGGATTCAACGTTTGTACCCCCTACAATTTTCAAATTGAAGTATCATATAGAAATGAGACATAGACCTTCAATACCGAACAATGTGCAACACTGGCAGGTGTTTGAACATGATGAGCAAATTAAGAATTTGTTATAAATGGTAGATGAATTTGTTAAAACACATATTGATCAAGAAAATCAAAATAATCCCGCTTGGATTATGCAAGAAGGTGAAGATCCTCGGGAGTTTCAAGATAAAATTTCTAACCATCATATGATGATACTGAAAAATAATCATATCCCCAAAGGTCTGATTCCCTTGGAGAGATTATTTAATCATGAGGATATTCCCTTAAAGTCTACTTTACAACCTCAGCCAGACGAAGTTGAAGACTATGATGTAGGCACCAAGGAAACTCCGAGGCTAGTTAATATATCTAAGTATCTTCCTCCTGAAATAAAAACAAAATATGCTGAGTTGCTCAAGCAGTACAATGATGTTTTTGCCTGGCCCTCTAATGAACTAATAACTTATGATACCACCATAATTGAACATAAAATTCCCATGACGCTAGGTGTTAAACCATTCAGACAGAAACTTAGATAGATAAATCTTATATTACTGCCTGTGATACAGAAAGAGGTAAAGAAACTTTTAGATGCCAAGATCATTGTTCCACTCAAATACTCAGAATGGGTAGCTAATTTAGTTTCGGTTAGAAATAAAAATGGCGAATATAGACTATGCATTGATTTCAAAAATTTAAACCAATTGTCACTCAAATATAATTATTCATTGCCTAAAATGGATCATGTATTGGAAAAGGTGGTAGTAGAAAATAGAATGTCTATGATTGATGGTTTTTCAGGCTATAATCAAATTGTTCATGAGGATGACAACGAGAAAACCGCATTCACCACCCCACGGGGTACCTTTATGTATGATAAAATGCCTTTCGGTTTAATGAACACAGGAGCCACTTTCCAATGAGCTATGGATATCTCTTTCATCAGTGAAAGAGATAATTTCTTTTCCATTTACCTAGATTATCTAACTTTGTTTTCTAAATCTGATGTAGAGCACCTAGTACACCTCAAGCAAAGTTTTGAAAAATGTCAGAAATTTGGTTTGTCTCTAAATCCCAAGAAATCTCATTTTGCAATGCAGGAAGGTAAACTCTTGGGCCATATAGTGTCTAGGGATGGAATTAAAATTGACCCGAAAAGGATTGAAGCTATAGCTACTATTAATATTACTAGGAATAGAAAAGAGATTCAGTCAGTTTTAGGAAAAATAAAAAAATTGGGAAGATTCATCCCGAATTTCGTTGAAATGTAAAATTGATTACATGTATGCTCAAGAAAGATAGTGAGGTCAAGTGGACAAGTGAGGCCAGTGCATCATTCGAACCTATCAAGAAGGTCATAGGTGAAGCACTGGTACTAGCAAGCCTAGATTATATAAAAGAATTCTTGATTTTTCCATACGCCTCTGTACATACTATTGTAGCAGTACTATTACAAAAGAATGATGAAGGTTTTGAGCAGCCAATTGCGTTCTTCAATAAAAGTCTCAGAGATGCGGAGCTAAAATATGATATATTGGAAAATCAAGCTTGCGCAATGGTGAAAGCCCTCAAAGCTTTCAGAACCTATGTACTTGATTCAAAGATTATTGCTTATGTACCCACCAGTTCTGTGAAGGATATATTGGTTCAACCTGATAGCGATGGAAGGAGGGGTAGATGGTTAGCTAAAATTCAGGAGTTTGACCTAGAAGTTAAACCAACCAAACTAGTTAAGGGTCAAGGTATGGCTAAATTATTGGTTGAATCAAATTTAAAAGCATTCGGAATAAATCATCTACAGGAATGTGAAATATTTGTAGATATAAATGAATTTGATGTTACTGTACCCACAACCAAAATTTTAGAAAAATTCTCTTCTTCAGCTTGGTATAGTGATATTGTTGTGTATCTCCTGACTCTTCAATTCCCCAGTGACCTAACTCTGTCTAAATCTAGAGCATTAAAATTACACTCAGTGAAATATTGTATCATAGATGGTCAATTATATTGGAAGGACCCTCTAGGTTTCTTACTGAGTTGTTTAGTAGAATCTGAAATAGACAAAGTTATAAATGAGTTTCATGAAGGAGTGTGTGGAGGACATCACGAATGGAGATAAATGGCCTACAAGATCCTAAGAGTTCGATATTATTGGCCAAAGTTATTCACGGATGTAAATGCTAAAGGTAGAGCTTGTAACCCCTGTCAATTATTCACAGGCAAGCAAAACATCCCCACATTACCTTTAGTTCTAATTAAAGCTGAAGCTCCATTTCAACAATGGGCATTTGATTTTATTGGTGAAATACATCCACATTCACGTGCTCAACATAAATGGATTCTGACCGCTATTGACTATTTTACCAAATGGGTAGAAGCCATTCCTACGCGAAACACAACTGATGTAGTGGTGATCAGTTTCTTGGAAGAAAATATTCTATCAAGATTTGGTTGTCCTCGAAATATAGTTACTGATAATGATCAAGCTTTCAAATCCATGGCCATGATAAGTTTTTGTCAAAAGTACAATTTTGTGCTAGGACATTCTATGACCTACTATCTACGACGCAGTGGATTAGCTGTGTCATCGAACAAAATCCCGATCACCATAATTAAAAAAGTACTAATCGAAAATAATAAAGCATGGCATGTACATTTGAAATATGCTTTATGGGATAACATCATAGGCACAAAATGGTCAATCGGAATGTCTCCATTTCAGATGGTATATGGTACTGACATTTTTTAACCTATAAATCTTGTGTTGCCTGTAATGAAACTATGGAAAGACTCAAAAGAAGAGCCAAATGACATCACCAGGTGGATAAATCAATTGATTGAAGTCCAACAAAATAGGGCTGAAGTAGATGAAAAACTAAAGAAATATTAGGATAACATGAAAGCCTTATTTGACTAGAAAGCTAAAGATAGGGAATTTATCCCTGGTGATTTGGTTCTAAAATGGGAAGACAGGAAAGAAGATGCCGAGAAGCATGGTAAGTTTTACCAGATCTGGTGCAGACTGTACAAAATTACAGCTTCTGAAGAAAAGAATACATTTTTGTTAGAAAATCTCGACGGAAAGATTCTTAACGCCCCTATCAATGGGTGTTAGCTCAAGCATTTCATGCAGTAATACAGTTTCAAACTCTCATTGTACATACAATTTTGTTTTTCATTTTTTCTTGATAATTACCTTTCTTTCGGTAATTTTTCATTTTTACTATAAATAGAAACAAGTTAGTCAATTTCATAAAAATAAAAATATCAAAATATGAAACAAGTAGGTTTCTAATCTTCAATATTTCCTGATGGCTATCATGTTTGTCTTATTGCGGGATAAAAGCCAATAAATGAGAGACAATCTATGACAAAATCGGTACTCACATTAAATTTCTCTTGAAACAGATGATAGAATAGTAATTTGCTTGACTGAAAAAATATATAAAAAAATATGAGGTATGAACTTTTTCTCTGTCAACTTGAGTTATAATTTTCTATGAAATATTAATAAGTAAGACATAAGTCTCATTGGTACAAATATTATCACATAGCTTATAGTTAGAGGGTTACAAAATTAGAGCTTAATTCTTGAGTCTTCCTTCTGAACCAATATATATATATATATATATAATTTTTAAAAGAATAAAGCTAGCAACAAAAAGAACATCTTCCGCATGATCTTCAAAGAGGAAAAGGAACTCCACTTTAGCTCTGAAAACCTAAAAACAAATCTTTCACATGAGAATAGGCAAAATCCTGATGATTTTCTTAACTGTAACTGAAATAAAAAGTATGTTTGAACTAATCCTAACTACTTTAGCCCTTTTAGCAGATTTAAATTGAATATTTTCTCTCAAGGAAAGTCCCTGGAAAATAAAATTCCCCATGAAAATTTCTCAGTGAGCGAAGGTGTTTTGAAAGTCAGAAGAAGATTAGTCCAGGGTAATCAAAGTGAGTTAACAGACCTCTATTACTAAAAATATAAATGGATATCATCCCTGGTATATTTTATTATGTACAAATTGATTTCCCTCACTTCATGATTGTTAAATATAAGACAGATGGTGAAAGGAAATTCATAAAATGATGGTTCCCATCTAGTCTAAACATAGATGATGAAAGGAAATCCATAAAACGATTGCCCTCATCTCAGAATTTAAATGAAAAGTTACTAATTGAAGTGATGAAAGGAAATTCAATATGGGAATTAGATAACTTCACCGGGGCACTGAACAGGCTCGCTGGCAGTGAAGAAATGTCTATGATATCTATAAGGATGTTATATATGTATTATAACGTACTCTGGTAACTATTTATTTTCTCAGGATAGATCTACATTCTAAGCTAACGCGATACTCCCTGTTTAAGTCATTAAAATCACTTTGCCTTGATGCGAATAAAATTGAACAAATTCTGATAGATTGATTAAGGTTGTTTTGATTATCTCAAGAAACTCTAAAATCAGTTTAAGAGAAGGAAGTAATTAAATCCTAAATTCAATATTGATGAATGATTAAGTTTTGAAAGTTTTCAGAGGTATGGATGAAGTCCCACGTCCTTCTTTGTGCTTCCTTTTATTCTGTGTTTCACAGAACTGCAATAACTACTCCATTTACCCAATAAAGGCACTCGGTCTACCTGTTCTTCTCATCCCGCAGGGAGACGAGATCCCTAGATGGAGCCTATGTTGAAACATATATATTTTTCTAAACTTTAGACTAAAATAAGTTTCATTTTTGTTTAAATAAAAACAAAAAAGAAAAAACACAGTGAATACCACCGTCGAATGAAGCTTTCTGATTAATCCAACGGTCTAAAATTATTAAAATATTATGGAGCCACCTATGTATTAACGAATCAAATTATATAAAGGTTTTCTTTCGAAACTTCAGAAGTCGGGTTTTGCGAAGTATAAAGGTTCAACATTGAGCATCTTGGAAGTCCCGATACCCGAATTCATGAAAGTATTAAATGTTAAAAGATGGGTTAATTACAGATTATGAACAATTAATGATAAGTAAATCTCATCCCAATCTCGTGATTCAAGAGTACCTACATATAATAGCTTTTGAAGTCCTGATACCCAAAACCCCATCATTCTAAAACTAATCATGATTAATTAAAAGACTTAAATACAATTATACTCAATTAAACCCATCATGATTTCATGTTTCATAAGTTCTGGTTTAAACTGTTATAAATATCCCCGAGATCTGAAGCGTCAAAACTTGATTAAACGATAAGTATGATCAATTAATGTACTAAACGATGATTATTCTCTAGTTATTCTATTTCTTAATGATAACTCGAATGCATTCAATTTATGCACTTTTCCCGAGTATGAAACTCCAAAAATCGATGACTTTAATTGAATTTATGGCAATTATTTAAATAATATCTCAAACTACCACCCAAATCTAATTCATTAAAGGAAATAAATGTTGTGTGGATAAGAATTGATATAATAAAATTAAAAGGGTTTTGGATTTCAAATTTTGTTATACGCATTCACTGAGCATTGCGTTTTTAGCTAAAGAGTTTTTACGCATTGTCTGTGATAGATAGAAGTATCCAAATATCTTATATTATGGCTCCAAGGAAAGCACCAAGATCGGCTGGTGAAAGATCGAATCAGGGCGTAGAGATTATATCAGATACTTCACCCAGGAACATAGATAATTTCAAAACCTAGACGCATGTATTTAACATCCTCCAGCATGAAATGATAAAATACCTGGATGATTCAAGTGATAATGAAAAGGAATATTTATCTACCAAATACAAGATTATTTCTCAGGAAGAGCTACACAAGGTAGCAACAAGGTCAAGGATTTTACCTTACAATGACATGATTGGATGGGCACTTGATCATGTGGATATCCCAACCAGAACTATTTTCAATTCTCAGAAGATAGTTGTTGGGTCATTTCGGCCAGAACACATACAGGTGTTGTACAAACTGTCTCCAATACCAAACTTCATTTACAATGCTAGTTTCTTAGTAAATTTCAACAAGAAAGAGTGTGATCAATATGGAAAAATCTTATCCGACTTGATCAAGGACTGGTGTTCATGCCCCGAAAATGTTAGAGTCGACTCTCACGACATATACTCAATATCATCGCTTGAACCACAGTTCATGTATATAGCCATGATGATATGCAGACTTTATGGAAAAGAGAACACAACCCATTTCTTTATACCATGGGTACCCATTATGCAGTCAGTAGCACGGGGGTTTTCATTTGACTAGGCCAAGATATTTTCGGATAGTCTGACTAATGAAATTACAGAATACCAAACACAAAACTCCAAAGGGAAATCAACTTCATTATTCATGTCATCTTATATTATGGATTCCATCTGTTTCATGATGCCTTTCCCGCTGATGGGATGGAAATGGACTCCAAGTAATAGAGAACCAATTCATATTTATCATTCAAAGCTCTGGGAAGACAAGGCAAAATATTTCTTTTATGAAATTTGTAAATGGGTAGTGGTGTCGATGCACATTGTTATATTTGGTCACCCACCTCCTAGAATTTCAAACAAGATTGTGGTTAACCTCAGTAAAGTGGCAGACTGGTACATCGAGCAACACTTATCTTATATCAGAGTTTTTGGCTGTTCAGTTCCCCCATATGCTTTACCGCAATTTTTATGAGACCGACAGGTGTTCCGTGAGGTTGCACGGCAAACTGTACTCGGTGGGATTAGCAAAGAGCTCAAAGCAGTGCAGAAAAAGGTATGGTCATCTTTTCCTTTACACATTGGTGCATTTTCTTTATTGGATTCTAGACACTCCAAAGTGGAGGTTGCAGCCTTAGAAGAAATAAAGTTGGTGAATATTGAATTCAAGAAGCACGACCCATAGAAGGTCGTGGCTAACCATATGGCCATTTTCAATCTTAAAAGGTATGAACATGAAGATTCCACTCAGGATGAAATTTTCTGAGGGGCGAAGTCTTACCAAGACGTTCTGATTCAAGTTTGAGCTCTATCACCTGAAAAAATGATTGATTTTTACAACTTCCAAAGGCACCAAAGAAGTGGCCTCCCTAAAGTATTACAAGGATAAAACCTAATGTTTTTAACTACATAGCAAACAAAGGCCCAAAATCCCGAAGCCATAAGCTCTAACAAACAAGAAGCCCTGGAAAGCCTAGAGAAATCTGAGGTCTCGACTCAGAAAGAATATATCCCAGAGATAGACATATTAGATAACCAGGCCAAATAACAATCATAGACATTAACAAAGCAAGGAGAAGTTATACCATTGTCTTCACCAAATAAATCAACTACAAACATGACCGGAAAGTAGTTATCTACATAAATCGGCAGCCCCATTCAATTTGTCATGCCATTACAGTTCACCAGAGGGAACCCTGATACAGATGCAATATTCATAGGATATCTCACACCTATCCCTATCAAAGAGATACTTCCCTTCAATTTCTTTTTCAGTAAAAAAAGGAAAGTTGTGGTGAAGAAAAAAATGCACCAGAAAGAGGGTGCAATGGTAAAAAATCACAGAGTACCATTCGATGGACAAAATATGGAAGAAGAAGACTTTGCTATAGAAGTAGCAGGATCCTTGGGATATTTTGCAATATATAACCTATTCTTAGTTGATAATCTGAAAGAAAGACTGAAGAAGAGGAATCAGATGATAAGTCAGTTGAAAAATCAAATAAGGAATATAGAAAAGAATGCCAGAGATGAAGCCAATAAGGGACTGGAACGGGCTAGAGCTAGTGATAAACAAGAAATTTGACTGCTCAAGTATAGTCCTGATGAGATTCATAAGAAGATGCAAGTGAGAGAAATATAGACTATCTAGCAAGATGAGTTGGTAAAACAATTACAAGACAAGGTCAGTTCCACTGAAAAAATGGTCATGGACATATTACTGTTTCAAGATCAAGCATTGGAAGTGCTAAAAAACTGGGAAATAGCACAACAGATCCTTTTTGCAAAGGTAGAAATCATCCAGAGTCATTTTCGAGAAGTAAACAAATCATTGGACAATATTGGTTTCAGAGAAAAATAGGCTACTGCAGCCCGAATCACTTTTCAAGAAGCGGTCGTGTCATCGGCTAGAGAAAAAATATCTGTAACTCCCAGATTGATTATTGCAGAACAGGTCAGAGGTCATATAATACTAAAGACATGGGAAGCCAATATATCCAAGAGTAAACAAATGGCCAAGGAAATAAAAGAGGATTGTGAAGAGGTTTTCCATTTTCTTAGTAAAGAATCATTAGGCCTTGGAAAGGATGATGGTTCTAAAATACTAGGACAAATCAATATTGTAAAGCATCAAATTGAGGTCAAAGAAAACTTAGAGGCAACTCAAGCTGAAATTTCACAGTTAAAGAAGATTGACATCGCTCAAATAGATAGATGGATGGTAAAGCCAAATTTACAACAACAATCAATGATTTCTGAAGATAAAAGGATAGCAGACAGGTTGCCACAATTACAAAAGAGGTTGTATCTTTTTGAGGAAAAAGATGTGACAGAACCTTCTAGACTAATAGTATAATTTATAAGCAGGTGTGTGGAATGTCTTGAGCGAGGAAAAGGGAGTACTTCAAAGAATCAATGAAGTAACATGTTTGTATCTGTTTCTGCCCGTATGATAAAGAGATAGAGAAGAACCAAGTGAAATGGTTCAAGTTTTCATTTTGTAACTGTCATTACCTAGGAATAACTAGAATTCCAACCGCCTAGGGTTGAGAATCTCTTGTATAAATATATTTTCAAAAGACTAAAGACAGGTAGGATTTTTGCCAGATGTAGTAGAGAAATCTCTCCTCATTAAGGATTAATACAAATACAGACCAGAGATTCCACATTTTGTTCATTTGAGTTATTTGTTCTTATGTCTTTCCATATTCTAATATCTTTTTATATATCTCTTTGATGAATTCTTAATCGCAATTTAGTACAACATCTACAATGGTTACTTTTCATTTAGTGACTTAATAGCGCACAGTTTTTCCTCTGTTTTACTGTTAGTAGATACAAGACCTGTGAGTTAATTGGATCTTTACATTATATTCTTCATTAAAGGTTATATCATCTATTTTCTTCTCCTGTAGCAAAGTAAGATTCTTTTGTAATAGATGCCTTGCTTTTTCTAACATATTTATGTTTTTGTCTCATTACACCCACACTTTTAATTTTAACTAAGACAGGAAAGATGACCTCTAAACTATTATGTTGTTAATTTAGGAATTTTTCACATAACAGAGGTAGAAAACACAACACTAAAAACCTTTTTATTTCCGGATGCCTTGACATTATACTTTCAAGCCTTAAGTATAAACAAAGGAACAACAGTCAGGAGGAGACTAGTGGCGAACGATCTAGAGATCTGGGAGCTAGAGCTCTAGGAGGTTTGCCAAGAGAAAAAAGATATATTCACGAAGTCACGAAGAGAGAAGTAAATCCAGTCTGTTGAATATCGAAGGGACGCGTGGAAGAGATCTGCACATTTTGGAGGAGTATTACTCTGGGAGTTTGTCGACAAGGAGAGAGCAATATCGTCGAAGCTCCAAAGAGCAGAGTAGATTCTGCCTGTCGATTTCCAAGAGGTATGTGGTGTTAGATCATGGATTCTGGAAGGAAGTACTCTAGAAGAAAGAAAAGGAGGAAAAGTGAGAGTCTCCCAAAGTCTAGAGTATGAATAGATCACAAACATCGATCTGAAGGAGGTGTTAGCACTCTGTAAATTTTGTCTAGTTGATAGAAAAACGACAGAGGTAACTATTTCAACCAACTTTAGAGATGAGGTAGTAGCTTGCTCAACTCATAGAGGGCTCTCTCATGTCACTTGATATTTGTTTGGAAATTGGTGGCTATATTTGGTTTGTTTTGGGGGTTTTAATAAAGTTGTTGGCAAGAAAGGGGAGGAACACCCAGGGCTATGGAGTCAAAATTCTGAAATTGAATGAAAAAAATGATCAACCAGTAGAACTCTCCAGAGGATAAAGGCTAAATGAGGTGATGGATCTGATTTATTATTGAAATTAAATAGAGTGTAGGAAGATAAAGAAAACAAATAAATGCATCAAAGAATTACTGAAATGAATTCTGAATTAGTTAAGAAGACAATCACATAGTTTAAATTGCTTAAGCCAAGAGTATCAAATGATGAATTCTGGGCCTTTAAATCCCCAATCTAAATAGAAGAAAATGCAAATGGAATAAAAGATCACAGGAAATACATACAATGAAGGGAAAAAAAACACATATCACCACCATTAGAATCTTTTCATAGAGACTTCAAAAAGCTTCTGCATATATATTCAATTCAGCTTCAGAAATTTACAATAGAGTTCGAAACAACCAAAAGGGTGCTCTTGCACTTCTGCCAACATTAATTCATTGAAATGCCCCAGTATTTATATAATTCAATGACAATGGCTGAAGCTGAAGCGTTTCAGCTTCTAAAACTAATTATAGTAATTTCAACTGACGGTCTCGGTATATGAACCGATTTACAATGATCACTCAAAAAGACGTGTCAAAACTAGGAACATATTTCTCAAACTATCTAACTTCCTTTATCACATCTGTCTCGCTTTGATCTTATGTCGAATTTGCATGTTTGATGACACCTGGAGATCATTTACTAGTTCCGAGGAAACTGCATTTTGTCTTACCCAGCCGCACGATTTCCTTCCATTGTGAGTCAGAGGGAATTTCGTAATCCATCATCTCTTTAATCAAAATTTCTAGGTCAATGCATGTGGTGTAAGACATAGTCGTCAAGCTAACTTTCATTGTTTTAAATTCATTTAGAATTTCAAAGTCTGTAGCTAAATATTCTACTAGACTTGTGCTTTCAAATTCTCCTCCATGGCTTCAAATTTGGAATGGTCCATCCTGCACTGAATGAGAAGAGAGTTGTAGTCTTCTTGATTGTATAATGAACCTTTTCCATCCCAAAATTATTGGAGTCCCTTTATAAACAATTGTTCAAGTGTATCTTTAAACTCCTGTATACTGTGCTCCATTTGCATAGATTTGTTCTGAACTGATCTGAGTTGGTTGTGCTTGGCAACGATCTTCTTGGCCCAAATGAGCAACACAGTTTTGTCCTTTACCCAAATAGTCTGAAGATCAACACTGGGCATGAAATTTAGCAAATCAATATCATTTTGGGCCCATTCTGAGGGTTTCTTGGCTAATACTTCTTTAACAGAAGTTCATCTACTCTGAGCCATGGCAGCCACATTGTATTTGTCGTTTATGAAATTTAGATAAACTTTGAATTTAGTAGCTTCTGCAGCAATAGCATCCCATATCACATGTTTATCTCCCTGTAGTAGTGTTTTTCCCTTTAACCTTGTTTTCATCTTGTTCACTCTCTCTTGCAAATCTTGATTATCTTCGTGGAGTTGAGCCATCTTCTTGTCCTTTGCTTTCATCTCTTGTTTCAGCTTTTGTATGACTTATTTGAGGCCCTTAATTTCCCCTGTTTTTAGGCTTACATGGGACATATATTGAACCAACCCCTCAGTTCTTGATCCATCCTTTTTATTGGCAGATGCGATGAAATCCATATCCGATGTTGCTACCTGTGCTTGTGACAAATTATCTTTCTCTTTTTCCAACTGCAACACTTTAGCTTTGTAATTGAGTGCTTCTTGTCTGAATGTTTCCTTCTATATCTCTAGAGCAGCTAGCCCTGCTTCCTGTGGATGTTCGGTAGGGGACATATTTAACGTATTCTTTAGACCTTGGATTATCTTTTCCTTCTCATATAAAGAATCCTTTACTCCTTGAGGGCCTTCAAATTCCAATCTTTTGACCTGTGTCTACTAGGCTTTGTTGAAGGATTTTTCCTGTTTCAATTGTCCATCTAGTTTGAGTGCATGTGTTGTCAATCTTGAAACTTTCAGACTTAAACTTAGGTAGTCTTAATACAACATGTCATTGGCATTCCTATGAAACTTTAGTTTTTCTGGGGATCCGATATTCTCATAGCGCATCTTGATTTCAGACACCTTATCATCATATGCTATTGCTATATTGAATGTCTTTCTTTACACATCTCTGACTGAGAGAAGTGAAGTCTTATGATGGGATATCTTCTCTACTTCAGGCAACAAGTCTATTATTTCACTAGTTTCCATACTTCCTTTCACAGCATGTTGGTTCATTAAGTCCTCCTTATATTGATAGACTGCCCCAGGTGTCTTGTTGAATATATGTTTCTTGCTGCTGAAAACCCTCGTGCTACTTTACCTTGTGGCATGCCTCTTGTACCAACTTCTTCATTCTTGGTTGCACCTTCCACCATCTCCATACTCATTTTCTCTTTAGGTTCTTCTTCTTCCAGGTCAACCACTTGAGAGGATGATGTAATTTTCATTTTCCTGGGAATATCTTGTTGACTAATGGCACCCAGTGCCTCTTAACATCTCCTTTTATTATAAACACTCATCTTTGGGGATTTAACAATCAATCTTGGAGAATATTTTTGTGTCTGGATCTGCTGAGGAGCAGACTCTATTGGTTTTATAGGATCGTGCTACAAAATGACCTCCATATCTGTGCATGTTTCTAGATTAGCCAGTTTATCAAATCCTTCAACATGTTTGTGCTCGTAGGTGCCCAATTTGCTCATTAGCCTTCTTATTGATATGATCTGGTGCGGGTCATATTTCCTTCCTTGTAATTGTGTAAATCTTAAGGGTCCACACCATGGGGTAAACATGATTTTCTTTTTACCATGAAGGGTCCTACCATGAAAGGAAATTTTAAATTAGATGCCTTATGTGCTTTTAGAAAGTTCTATGTTTATGAAATTATCCTTTGTCTGATGAACTCTAGAGAAAAAATTATGGGAGTCAAAAATACTGGTAAAAGGTAAGGTCCTTCTTGATAGCCATACACCCATATCACAGTAGATTGTGTGAAAAACATCCAATATCCTACTCTTCTCTATGTATTTGGTTGTAAAAACCTTTTCATCTCTTCTAGAACCCTTGGCAAGTCTGAGTCGAAGATAAGACTGTACACCCTGAACATGATCTTATTGATGAAAATAAGAAAGGTGATCATTTTACATTCAGTAGAGATAAAAGAAGTTTCAGGGAATTCGGTCTTGTTTGATTCCAAGAACATCCTCAACAGATGCGTGTAGTATCGGAAGTGTCTTAATGAACTGAAATTGACTAGTTGTTGATGCATATTATTAGCAATAAATCTGTCAAATCTAATACAAACCGACTGATGAGACTTTGACATAAAAAAGGTTAACATGAAACCTAACATCACTTCTACCACGAACTTGTCATTATCCAACCCTAAAATTTGGCTAAGCAGGTAGCAAGCCCACTGGACCTCAATGCTCATAACGCTCACATTGATAGGAAACAACAGACATTCTGATTGGTGTTCACGTTTGACAATGGTTTTCAAAAATAGGTTTTTTACTTCTGAAGAGACTTCTCTGTAAACTGTGATCATATTTTCTTCATCGGAGGGCTCTGACACTACGAAGGGAGACTCTGATATATTGAGGGTGTTTCGAAGTGACTGGCTATCTATTTCACATAAAACCTCTAACCCTAATTTAATTAAAGTAACTTTTTCTTCCTGCAAATATTGCTCCGCACACCATCTTATGAACTCAAGGAAAGGAAAGACTACTTCTACGACATAAGGTATAATTGAGGCTTGAGCCATTTTGAGAAAAGGGACCCGTTTCCCAACATTGTCTAACAAATTCGATCTGGACATAGAAACGGGTGAGATTGTTATCTCTATATCAAAAATGTTGGAGTCCCTGTCAATTAGGGCTTCTTCTCTAGAGGCGATGTCTTGTTCATTCACAGATAAAATGATAGGATTAGCGGCCATGGTCAAAAATACTTGTTAAGCGGCGAAGGATGTGCAAAAGGGGTTCACTTTTGAGATTTTAATTTGAATGGAGGGTTTGCGCCACTTTTCAAACGTTCGAGTGCTTTGAAAAATTATAGAATAATGAACCCGGGGCTCTCCTTTTATACGTTCTTTGATATCGGGGATTGGAGAAAGCGGTTTTAGGCAGACCTCTTTTCACCTCGATGTCCCTCTGAGAGAGCCACGCATCCAAAAATGAAACCATGACAGTTTTTCTCAGCCCACCTTCAAAAAATTATTCTCAACGCTTCTTTAGTGCTCGATCTGTGCCTTAGTCGCTGATCCAGGCTATCTTCAAGATCGACGCTCTATCGGGTCCCATCGACTTTCATATCGGGGATTTGGGGGAAACGGTTTTAGGCAAACCGCTATTCCCCCCGATATCCCTCTAAGAGTGCCACATGTCCACAAATGAAACCACGAAAGATTTTCCTGGCCCGCGTTCTAATAATTAAGTCTCGTGTTATTTCATCGCTCGATATGGTTGTTTGTCGTTGATTTGGGCCACTTCAAAATCGACGGTCCACCGAGTCCTACCTTTCGCACATCTGCTATGTTTTTCCATATGCCACTGGATATAGCCCGGTCCTCCAAACTATCATGCCTCCACAGTGATATAGCTCTTCGCTAAATTTCTGAAATTTGGATCCTGATCTGAAAATCATTATGTTGATAAGAGGAGGAACAGGGACCGTTGATCCTCGTGCCATTTGAATTTTCCGATTCAGAGTTTGGGAACATAGGAGTTGGTTGTCATGGAAAGGGTCGAAGCCCAAAGCTCGAAGAATTATTGTGGTTTAGGCCTAGGTCACATCCTGAGGTCATATGGTAGAAAGGGCCTAGCATAGGGAACTACTGCCACCGTCAAATTTCTTCAAAGGGCCAAAGAGATAGCTGTGAGGTTTTGGTAGAACCCACACTTTGGAGAAAGAGAGACCTGTGATAAAGTACATTGGGTTCCAGCAGGTGCCCGAAGAGCCAATGCGGCTCAGGAAATTGAACAATCCTAGACCGGGAGGTCGAGTATCCCCTGAGAAGAGAAGGGGGGGTCTACACTATAGTGGTATCAGAGATGTACTTTGTTTGCAGATTGTAGGCAAAGAAGAGACGGAAAAAAAGATACTCTGATACCAGAGTGGTATCAAAGCCTGAATTTGTTCCTATGTAACGGAGGATAGGCAAAAGAGATACTTTGATACTAGAGTGGTATCAGAGCCTGATTTCTCTTATAGACATGATCAAGGGATCAAATTTTGCTCAAAAATTCAAAGTGCTTGGAATCGCTTCAAATTGAACGGGAGCGTAGGCCTCATCGTTACGAAACCAACGCAACTCATTTGGATTCAAACGGACATCGGGAGCGAGAGATATCATGTTCTGTTCAAAATGACAAACAGGCAAAAAAGGGGTGTTGACTGTATAGTCCATACGGACGCTGACGTGGCAGGTCGTACGACATGTGGAAGGCATCTATTTTCACAATTGGCAGGTGACATGGCTTGTTTGCAGCGAATGGAATGGCGACACATGGCCCAATCAATGGCGGCCACATGTCCCCTATTTATTGGTTTAAAATTTATTTGGAATCCACCGGATTCGACCCCGTGACCTCCACCCGCATGAAAAGATTTGGCAAAGACCACCAACCAACGCGCCACCATAGTGTTTCTTAACACTATATGGTGCAGAGTTTATTTGAATTCAAATGTTGTAAGCTTGGGCAAGGGGTCGGGCTGGGGCCTAGCCCCAACCCGTGGTTATGTTATATTGTAATATGGCCATGGCTTAAAACCTTTGCGCGCACATTCAAAACTAAACCCTGGTCGTATGTGTTGTAATATGACCATGGGCGCGCGTATGTGTTTTAACATACCCCTTTTAATATAGCTCGTGGTCACATATTTGTTTCCATATGACCATTGTTATACCTTGACGCGCGCGCGGGTATGTGTTTGGTTTGGATTTAAATTCGGTTCAAATGGTTATGTAAACTCTTGTCCCTTACTTTTAAACGCGTGGTCACATAGGTCATATGACCTTGCCCTTGACGGTTAGGGGCTAGGTGCACCCATAACCATCCTATAGTTTGCACCGTTCATGTGGTTGTGCCTGATGCTAAGTTTTTACACTTAAATATGCATGTGGGCTAGGTTGAGCCAACAAGGGTGCGTTTTGTAGATGCAGAGACAACAAGCTTGAAGGGGGGACTTCCAGGAAGCCTATCTTCTTCAATTTTTGGCCAAATGAGGTGCCGAAAAAGACAAGCTAGGGGTTTTTGGATGTTCTGAAGCCATTGGAGCAGTCTATTTGGCATTTTGAGCATTGTAAAGCACATTTTTGAGCACTTTGAGCAAATAATACAAATGATCCATTAGAAGCTGGACCAGGAGATGTAGCCCAAGAGAGGGGTGAACTCCTTTATCATTTGTTGTGTTATGTTTTTTCTGTTCACTGATTTTGTTGTTGTTTATATGCATCTTGAATGAGTAAATCCTATTAAAGTTGTGTTGCAAATTTGATCCATTTGCATTTTAACACATAAAATTTAACTTGCAAATATTTTCAAGAATACAAGTCTTCTTCAATTTTTAGATCAAGTTGGTATCAGAGCATAGGTTTTTGAAGACTTGATTATTTGCAAGTGTTTTGTTTTCTGATGCTCACAAT
>SNQJ01S0050635.1:20966-43643 GCA_010110895.2 Picea sitchensis
AAATTGAAACCGATTCGATATGGTCCTTTCAAAATTATCGACAAGATTGGTAACAATGCCTTTCGTTTAGATTTGCCTCCTTATATGCAAATGTATACAATTGTTAATGTTGAGAATTTGAAATTGTATGAACCTCCTCTGATTGATGATCAAGGAGAGCATGTTCATATTCATTCTATAGATGATTTTTCCCTAGAATATCTTACAGAACTGCATGAAGACACCATCCTTGACAGGAGAATGTGAACTTCAAAATGAGGTAATGTGGAGTATCTTTGAGTTGGTCTTAAAGGTACAAATCCAAGAAAATACAAGTGGATTGAGGGTGGAAAGGTGAGGGAGCTATACCCTCATCTTTAGATCGACTGAAAATAGTCTTTTGGAGGTCCAAAAGGTTTCCAATAGGGAGGTGTGATCAGGGGATCAAATTTTGCTCAAAAATTCAAAGTGCTCGGAATTTCTTCAAATCAAACGAGAGCGTAGGCCTCATCGTTACGAACCCAACACAACTTGTTTGGGTTCAAACAGACGTCGGGAGCAAGAGATATCATGTTCTGTTCAAAATGACAAACAAACAAAAAAGGGGGTGTTGACTATACAGTCCGTACGGACGATGACAGGGCAGGTCGTACGACACGTGGCAGACAGCTATTTGCACAGTTGGCAGGTGACATGGCTTGTTTGTAGCGAATGGAATGGCAACACATGGCCCAATCAATGGTTGCCACATGTCCCCTATTTATTGGTTTAAAATTTATTTGGAGTCCACCGGATTCGACCCCGTGACCTCCACCCGCGTGCAAAGCTTTGGCAAAGACCACCAACCAACGTGCCACCATAGTGTTTCTTAACACTATATGGTGCGGATTTTATTTGAATTCATATGTTTTAAGTTTGGGTGGGGGGTCGGGCTGGGGCCTAGCCCCAGCCCATGGTTATGTTATATTGTAATATGGCCACGGTTTAAAACCTTTGTGCACACATTCAAAACTAAACCCCGGTCGTATGTGTTGTAATATGACCACGGGCGCGCATATGTGATTTAACATTGCCCTTTTAATATAGCCCACTTTCACATATTTGTTGCCATATGACCATTGTTATACCTTGACGCACGCGTGGGTATGCAATTGGTTTGGATTTAAATTCGGTTCAAACAGTTATGTAAACTCTTGGCCCTTACTTTTAAACGCACGGTCACATGGGTCATATGACCTTTCCCTTGATGGTTAGAGGCTAGGTGCACGCATAACTGTCCTACAGTTTGCACGGTTCGCGTGGTTGCACCCGGTGCTAATTTTTTATGCTTAAATATGTGTGTGCGCTAGGTTGAGCCAACAAGGGTGTGTTTTGTAGATGCAGAGACAATAAGCTTGAAGGGGGGACTTCCAGGAAGCCTATCTTCTTCAATTTTTGGCCAAACAAGGTGCCGAAAAAGCCTAGCTAGGGGGTTTTGGATGTTTTGAAGCCATTGGAGCAGTCTATTTGGCATTTTGAGTATTGTAAAGAACATTTTTGAGAACTTTGAGAAAATAATACAAATGATCCATTGGAAGCTGGACCAGGAGATGTAGGCCAAGAGAGGGGTGAACTCATTTATCATTTGTTTTGTTATTTGTTTTATGTTCACTGATTTTGTTGTTGTTTATATGCATCTTGAATGAGTAAATCCTATTAAAGTTGTGTTGCAAAGTTGATCCATTTTCATTTTAACACACAAAATTTAACTTGCAAATATTTTCAAGAATACAAGACTTCTTCAATTTTTAGATCAAGATAGCAGGGGAAGAGGGACATAGTGATATTCTCTATGGAGAATGTTGTGAGGTGTGAAACAGATGGTAGACATCTAGGTGGGTTGTAGGTACAACAAGATGGACGTTGGAGGTCATAAGTATGGTATAGGAGAAGGTTGTCCACAAAGAAGCAAGGCAGAGATAGACCAGGAGCTCAGTAAAATTCGAGGGAGATGGAAAGGCTCAATTGAAAATGCAGCAGGAGGAAAAGGTACATTAGAGGTACGAGTGGCCTTTGAAAAGGACAACTAGGTGACCTCTTCGGAAGTTGTTGGCAAGGAGGCAGAAACATGAGTTAAGTAAGTGGTTGAGGTATATCAAAAACCTCAATGGTGAGGAAAAGAGATTGAAAAGATGTCTCCTAGGTTTCCAGGTGGGCAATTAGAGGGGATCAATTGATCTCGTAAACTTCCAGGAGGGAAGAGGAGACATCCTGATTTTCCAGTTGGACAAGGGAGAAGAGATGAGATCAGCTAAAAGTTCATGTATAGGGGTGTTGACAAGTGGAGAGGAGGTGGAAGAAAGGCCTAATCCATATGAAGATTCATGCAGAGCTACAAGCCACGTGAATGAATATGATGACAAGTTGAAAACTTTTGTCATAGAGGAGAAGGGTCAGAGGAGTTTTCTGATCATTGGGGGAATCCAGATATTCTTGCCAAGCAAATGAGGATAGGTTATCACAGGTGTTTCAAATGCAACAGGAGGACATCAAGCTGAGGTTGTCATAGAGGAGAAGGAGAAGATACTGAAGTTTGTCCCAACAGAAGAGGAGCATCTAGTTGAGTCACTTAATCAGTGATAGATGGAGTTGAATATGTTGGAGGATTGGTTGAGTAGTTCATAACCATAATGTGGTTGCCATGATATATCCATGCCAAAATATACATACCAGTACGATTTGCAATTGGAGGAGGCTGGGATTGAACCAACGCAAGGAGAACTGATAGGACTTGGTCTGTCATAGGAGGTATTTGAACAATAGTTCATTGGTGAGACTGCGGAATTGGAGTCTGTAGCATAGTGTCCAGTCAGCTTCACGGGGGATGAAGGTACCATGGGATGCTAGGTTGGTCTGCTCATCAACCAACATGAGGAGTTGCAGCCGAGCCGATAGCATAAAGGAAGCCAGTCAGGAGAGCAACTGGAAGAATCCATAGAGGAGAAAAGGAGGTTGATGGTGAAGTCAATGCAAGAAGTGGTCATCAAGGAGAATCTAGAAAGAGGAGAACATGCACAAGCAATAGGGAAGATGAAACAATAGCAGCAACGAAGCGCGTGAGCATGAGGAAAACTCCAGGAGAAAGTTTGGGATCTAGGAGGGTTTCAATAGAGATAGGAAGATCATGAGCAGGAGGTCATGAATTTTTGTAGTTGTTGAGTATGATGCAAGAGCATCGCTCCACCTCAGCAAGCACCAACTGATTATCGTTATTTATGTGCATTCAAGGAAAGGAGAGGCGTTACCCTCTCATTTTTCCTTCAAGCTCTAGATCATAATTAAAAAAATAAATGATGACAAGTTGGAAGAGCCAAGTTGTGCTTTTGAAAAATCTATAGATAAGGTCACCATTAAGTGGTTGACGGTAGGAGGGATCTGTATCCGATTCAGATCATATTTTCATCATTGTAATCTACCTCGTTAGTCAGGCATTTTGAATGGTGATTAAACAACACTAGCTTAGTTTGGAGGGAATATCGTCAAGCCCCTCTTGTATAAATCTTTGTATTGTATGCCCAATAGTGGTTGTTGTTAGATTTGGTTGTTGGTATTGGTTGTGATATGGAGATTGAGGAGAGTCGAGACTCAGATGCAGTCCAGACTCATATATTGTAACAAACATTCATATTAATAGAAATAATTTTTTTTCCTGTATGAGATTCTTTCTATGTGTTTTATGTGTTTATGAATGTTTATGCTATATATGTATATGTTAGGATTCATCTATAGGGATAGAGTTAGATTTCTTTATCTGTGAGTTTGTTGAATTAGTTATGGGTTCCTTAGGCTAAGTGCAAGGAGTGTGTAATAGAGAGTTAAACTATGTGAGTCAACGCAAGGAGTGTGTGTCTGAACTCTTTTGAGTCAGAAAATAATGTGCCAGGAGGGAACACCAGAATAATTCATAGACTCGAAGGGGAATTTCAAGGTTGTTGAATACCTTGGAAAAAAATTCTACGTAGGAGGAAGCGCAATGCAGAGTTATTGAATACTCTGTAAGACTCTTCCATGAGGGCATTGAGTGAGTGTGAGCGCACACAAAACCAACACATTCTGGAGTGTTGGAGATGTTGAGAGAACCCCAGAGTTGTTGAATACTTTAAGGAAGGAAATCTTTGCAAGTGTGCACTGAAGGAGGAAAGGATATGCCTTAAAAATTCTGGAAGGGCTAAGGGAGAATCCATCAGAAGGCTCAAATGAGCGCAAGGAGTGCACCAAGGGTAAGGTATGCTCATCTTAAAATATCAAGAGAAGAGCACTAAGTTTCCATGAAGTGATTATAGAGTCCATAGAATGACGCACAAGAGTCGGGAAACTCAAAGGTTTCAAGCCAAGAAAAATCTCAGGAGAGTTATCGCATAACTCTGCAAGGAGTGCAGAAAAGGTCTGAGAATATTCTAAATCTTGGGAATAAGTTGTGCTAAATTTCCAAGAGGAACGAGGAGTTTTCGAAGTCCCAAAGGCAGTGAAATCATCCATCGTCGAGAGGAGACAGGTGGTGAAATATCTGGAGATCCAAGATCTAGAGCTCTTGGAGGTTTTCCAAGAGAAAATAGAAATCTTCGTGGAGTCGTGAAAAGCGAAGTAAATCCAGTCCGTTGAATCTAGAAGGGATGCATGGAAGAGATTCACAGATTTCAGAGGAGTAGTACTCTAGGAGTTTTCCAACAAGGAGAGAGAAAGATTGTCAAAGCTCCGAAGAGTAGTGTAGATCCTGGCCATTGGTTGCCAGGAGGTATGTGGTGTTAGATTGTGGATTCCAAAAGAAAGTAATCCAAAACAAATCAAGGGAGGAAAAGTAGGAGACTCCCGAAGGCCAGAGTATGAATAGATCAGAGCCGTCAATCTAAAGGAGAAATGGGGACTGTTGATCCTCACACCATTTGAATTCACCGATTCAGAGTTTGGAAACGTAGGAGTTGGTTGTCGTGGAAAGAGCCAAAGCCCTTTTCCTAAAGCGTTGTTGTGGTTTAGTCTTGGGTCACAGTCGAAGGTCATATGGTAGAAAGGGCCTAGCACAGGGAACAAGTTCCACTATCAACTTTCTTCAAAGGGTCATAGAGATAGTCGTGGGGTTTTGGTAGAACCCTCACTTTGGAGAAAGAGGGACCTGTGATAAAGTACATTGTGTTCTAGCAGGGGCCCGAAGAGCTGATTCAACTTAGGAAATTGAATGATCCTAGACCGAGAGGTTGAGCAACCCCCAAGGAGAGAAGGGGGGGTCTGCACCATTTATTTTCATTTGGTGGATTTTTCTTATAACAATGGGTATCAAGCATCTCTAAAGATGATCCCATTTGAGGCACTTTATGGAATAAATTGAAACACACTAGTGAGCCATAGAAAGAGAAGTGGTTGGACCATAATTTCTCATGGAAATGGAAGAGCAGATGATGAGAATAAAACATAATTTCAAGGTTTCCTAGGATAGGAAGAAAAGTTATGCTGATAAGGGAAGAATTCACATAGAGTTCAAAGTGGGTGACCATGTTTTTTTAAAACTAAAGGCCAAGAGAAGTTTCATGAAGTTGGGAAATTGTTGAAAATGGGAAGCTCGTTATTGTGGGACATTTTAAATACTAGAGGAGATTGGTCTTGTAGCATACATGCTTTCCTTACCTGCATCAATTTGTATTGTTGGTGTGATTAATTTTCTACTTAATTCATCCAATACATTCAATTGTCAACTCGGGGTAAGTCGTTTTATTAAAAGGTTATTGTGCAATTTTTATGCAGACAAATAATTCCCCTAAATTTTTTTGATAAATGAAATACACTAATCACACATTCTCTGCACAACTACTGTATTCAAACCAAATACTTATATCAAGTTAAGCTACAACCAAGTAAGATGCTCAAAGGATATTCAATCAACCTTATTAAACCAATTTCTAATCACTTCACTACTCATGAAATCATAAACACACTGTTGAAAAGAAAGAACACATCTGACAACCATCTTTCTTATGTAAAGGAAACACACCCTCACTTGAGTTAATCATAAAACACTCTGAAAAATTGAAATTGAAACCACTGAAACAATTAACTAAAAACTCACGCATACATAATTGGAATAAATAATTTGATGAAATCATATTGAGAACACAATCATAGAGAATCGAAATGAACAGTCGTTGCAATAAACATAACACTTGCTGGAATGAATTAAAGAACACCTTTACAAACATAAAATAACTGTTTTTGAACAACCTAGAAATGCACTTGTACTGAATTGAAATGAACACACCAGTAACAAACCAACTGTGACCGTTATAACTGGAATAATTCATTCACATTAACTATCTGCACCAGGAATTGAACTAAGGAAAAGAATAAAAAGACAATCTAGTTATGATAATCTAACTAATAATACAAGAACAAAAACCCTACTAAAGAGAAGGGCCCTTCCTCCTTAGCAGGGGTAAAAGACTACATAAACTACAATTTTAAGCACTCATAAATTAATTCCATATCTTTCTAGATCTTTATTATTCAATCAAGAGGTGTAGATACAATTGTTGTTACACATGAAGTTCGTCGACTATCTTTTATTCTCCAAAAACCATCCTAACTTGGACCAAGAATGCTCTCTCATTTTAAAATTTCCCATCACTCTTCTAATCTCAGAAATATTATAATTATGAACATACTTGAGAATATTTTTATTCTTAAGTTGTTAGATGTCATCTTAATTAAGAAGATACAGAGGATACAAAATATTCCTATAACCGATTACAACTTATATAAATGATTTTTATAGAAATAGTCAGTCAAACTATCTTGGTATCTAGGCGAACATCTCATGTTCAAAACATACAATAGTTGCAACTTTAAGGTAAGCCACATCATCAGATACATCAATCATTAACATATGGTTCCATAGGTCAATGGTCTAGTCATCATCATGCGGTTATCCTTCAGAGGTAATAACATTCCATAATCGTGGAATTTGTGTACCAAGTCTCAGAGTAGCAACACCTCGGAGTAGCAACACCTTGTAGTAGCAGCGCCTCAGAGTTGCAACATATGATCATTCTGTAAGGGTCTTTAACAATTAATCAATAGCTAACCAACACAGACAACATCCTTCCCTAAATTCAGGAAAACCTTAAAGAATCAATGCATCAAATGGCTTAACATACTAGTGGAAAAAAGGCAATTCTTGGACCATGGTAATTATGGGAAAGGTGCGAATAGAAAGGGAAAATGTATGAGATAAGTAAAAAAATGAAGGAAAAATGGTGTCATTCCCATGAATCAACATGTATTCATAATTTATTCCATGTACCATTGCTTAAAAAGTATGTACTTTATTCTAATCATGTCATTGGTTGGAGTGTGATTTAGGTGGAGAAAGAAGGAAACTTTTGAGTTCATCCAATATGCATATTGGATTGGAAGGTCAAGCTGCTTTGGAATCGAGAAATAGAACTGGTAAATCTCCAATGGACCTATTATAGTCCTAAGGATGCAACTTGGGAGCATGAGGATGTTATGCAGATAGAATATCCATATATGTTTGAGGACTTTTAAATTTTGAATGTATATGTGTGTCTACTACACTAAGGACAATGTATAAATAAGGGGGAGGGGAATTTTATACCCCTAGGCCGAACCCCATTGTACATATAAATGTAATTTTACATATAGGATGATGAGACATGATACATTAGGGCCAAAGTTTCTTCGTATTAATATATTTTGAGTCTAGAGTGCTTGTATGGTTATTGGGTTGGTGAGCCTGAAGGCCAACGAACCTATTTTTGTAAAATTCAATCACACTTTGTTTTAATGAAAATACATCACTGTTGTAGACCAACCATGTAAAAAAGTATGGGGGGGTAAACTCAACTAGAATGGGAAAGGGGGGATAAGAGTCTGGGAAAAATGGGCTAATCTAGGGGGATTAATCCCAAACGAATATTTTATTAATATTCTCCAAAAGATATAAAGTATGGATATTTAAATATATCCTAAGTCCTTATGTTGAGGAACGCATCACCTTGTGAAGGAATCCATGTGGAACCAAGCTAATTCCCAACATGACAAGTGTCAAGTTGGGAACATGAAAATATAATTGGGGAAATTTAGTTCCCTTGATCGTCTTTCCATCATTATTCACACCTCACTACCTCAATGTTATTTTCATATATACCTTCATGTTGCTAGTACAATACTTGTACCTATACAAGGACCCCGGTTAGATTTGGTGATGAACTGAAAGGCAAGTTTTCATTCCCATAGGACATTGAAGAAGCGGGTTGCCAGGCCTATAGGACACTGAAGAAGTAGGTTGTTAGGCCCGTGAGAATTCTCTCTAGGTGAGAGAAGTGTTGGGAATTGATTTCCCAAGGTGCCAAACTACAACTACATGGATCTGATACTTCTTGTTCGACCTATTGTTGAAGCCCCAGAAGGGAAGTGGGGTAGTTGAAAGATTGTTGAGAAGAGAAGGGGCAAACTTTATGGGGTGGGCCAGGCATGTGGGGAATGAGGGATTGTAGGTTGTTAGTTTGAGTTGGCACCTGTGTATGAGTTTTTATGTTGTTAAAGATACCCAATCCTATTTAGAAACCATTTACCAGGTGGAATTTAGCCCCATATCGAGGGTGACCCACTACTGATAGTTTATGAGCAATGTGGTCTAAGACTAGGAGGAACATGGAAGGTCTGCACGTAGTTGGTGTTCTTTTTACTAAAGATAAGTGTTTATGGTGTGTTAATTTATGTGTTATGTCAATATTTATTCAATTATTCTTATGGGTTTTTCAGTATATGGTGTAATGGTATATATATCTTGTTATCCTCATTAATGTGATCAATTGCATAAGTATATCCTTTATTTAAATGGTATTAGAGATAAAAAAAAAATTGTGTGGTTGGGCCTAGCCTAGGTGGTTGGGGACATTACAATAACACTCTTTAATTCAATCCAAGAACATGAGGTATGCTTTTATTTATTGAATATATACCATTCCAAAAAATCCATTAATTCCATATATCAAATTAATACTTTCAAGAAAAGGAGGAAAAAGGATTGCACAATGTATTCGACCATTTTGATTCAAGCATTGAAATTGTCTCAAAGTATTTGCAAAAATTATTCTATCATTACTTTAAAAAATATATACTTAAATATCGTGTGGTCTTTATTAGTGAATTGAAAAATGGAACAAAAATAATATCATAAATGAAACATTAGAACTGGAATAGCCAATAAAGAACCAAAATACCACAAATGTTATACCTTCTTTTAACAAAAGAAATGTTCACTTGCATCTTCAAGGGGGAAACCTCTAATCGAGAAGAGGTCCAATTACAAATAATTGCACAAGACATATCATTGAATTCATTCTAATTTTTTATATATTACTATGTACCTCCTATCAACATTCCAGAGAAGGAACCTTCTAGTAGGAAGAACCTTCTAGTAACCCTTCTTTCATTTATTGTTTTCACACTAATGAATGGTCCTTATTTAACAGAAATGGACTCCATACATAGAAATACATAGAAACCTATTTATCTACTTAGGCATTAAGGAGGTTAGGACCCTGACATTACCTCCCCCTTCAAAATAAGCATTGTCCTCAAGGTTGGAGATGAGGGAATTGTGGAAGGGTCTTTGTTGGTTCCCATGTGGCATCCCCAGGTTGTGTATCCTTCAATTGTATTATGACCTCTCAGATAGTGCATTAGTGGAGACGATTCTCCCTTTTGTCAAGGATGGTATCAAGATGCAATCAAATGGAACCTTATTCATCTAATTTAGGAAGCCTAGTTCGAACACAATAATTAGATCCAAACACTTTCTTTAAGTAGGAGACATGAAAGATTGGGTGGATTTTAGAGTGCCTTAGGAGTTTTAATTTATAATACACTAGGATTTAGTTCCATCTTTCACCTGACTATTTTTTTACAAAACCAAACTTATTCTTTGAGGTTGTTTGTTTGCAAACAACCTGGTTAATAAATGTTATGATGGCATTCAAACTCTACTCTATTTGGAATTCTTGGATTAAAATTTGAAAATGGTTTAATTAAATGCATGGAATTTTAATTAATAATGTGATAGTTTTTAATATGATGAGTTACCTGAGATTGATTATAATTATTACATATTTTACTAACAAGTTTCTTGAGTGGATATGAAACTTAATTGATGATTTTTGTTTATTTAATTAGATTGACTTTTGACAATACTAACAAGAAAATGTTTAGTGTATCTAGGCACAGGGATCATGCTTACCGATCTGGCTCACATAGGAGTAACAGAGATGTATAGAGCCAGACTAGTACTATGGGAAGGGGTGGAATAACATCCATGATTCCACCTACTAAGACTCCCACCATGAAAAAAGTTGAAATGTATGAGGCACTTTTGCTCGAGTTGTTGCACGATTTCATGAGGGTATGTCATGGACTTGATCACTCATGAGGGTAAATAGAGGAGTGTGAGATAAGGTGAATGAATTATTCCTCAATGTCCATTAGTTTCACAAATAGGGGCAATAATGAGAGTTAACAAGGTCTCTATAAATGAACCCCTTTTCTCATTTCTCAAGGTCAGATGCTTGAAGAGAATGACGCATGTCACCCTTGGAGTATGCAAGTCTTGAAGGGAATGGCATGCATGAGACACTTAGAATTCTTATACAATTTTGGATGGATATATAAAAGAATAAATGATTTTCGTTTTAAGAGAAAGGTATAAGAAAAACCATTCTTAGAAATTATCAGTGATGAAAAATGATAAATAAATTATCCACTTAGAAAATTAAAAACAAATTAATTAATAGACTAAATAATATGTCGCAATAGTAACCTTTATGATAAGGTCAAAGGGAAATAAAATCATTATAAATTAGGCTTGAGTTTTAAAGTTGTGTTTTTTTGTTTTATTTAGTTAATTAATAAGGAAATTTCATTTCTATGAACTTTAATGAAAAAAATAAAATAAAATAAAATATACGAGTTAAGAAAAAATAATAAATATCTAGGAAAAAAATATAAGAGACAAGAAAAGTTGGGAAACATTTAGTAGAAAAGCTAAGCGTCAATAGAAGAAAAGAAAAATATAGGAGAAAATATAGGATTTAAGAAAATATGGGGAATCTTCAATAAAAGCTAAGAAACATCGAGGATTAATTTTAGGGAATTAAGAAAAGTGGGTGGGGGGAAATATTTTGTTTTTAATTTTGTAAATTAACAATTTCATGTGCACTTGGGGGAGGATATAAAAGAAAGGTCTTGGGATGAGGAAGCGATGATGAAGACTGAATTATGGGGGTAATGAAGATCAAGTTTCAATAAGTTTTATCCTTGGACTAGTGGGTTATGGACCCACAAAATGGACTGAAATAGTCCATGAAATAAATTAAAACTCCAACAATCCCTTTCTATTATCACCCTAAAATTAGCTCAGAGCTCTCATTTACCTTAGACTCACCTTGTGAAGTTCATAAGAACTTCACTACTCCTCATCCACAATCCCATGCTCTCTAGGTCCAATCGCATGACTCATATCCTCTTCGTTGGCATCCTTCAACACTAGCTCCATTCACAATATTTCTTAATATTTGGATCATCCATCTCCATGATATCCTACAGACTTCGGATCACCATTGATCCATTATGTGATCAATGGTGACTCTTTTCCTTTGTTGGAATACAAAATAGAAATCCATTAAACATAATCAAAATAGCATACAACATGAAGTTACATTTCATAAACCAGGTGTTAAATAGTCATGATCATAGGACCCTCCATTAGACTTTATTGGATTCTTAAGCACAACCAACCATGAAAAATAATTAACACTTGGTCTCTCATGAGGAGTTTAATTTCTGAATCTAGGTGTACTAGAAATTCATAATGTTGTTCCTACAAATAAAATGATTCTATCTAGTTCAATCACTCAACACAATAATTATCCCGAATTTTATACACAAAAGAAGAATTTAGGTACATGATATCAACATATTACACACACCATTGTAAAATAATTGTCCAAGAACTCTGCACTTGTATTAATTTTCATCATGATGTTACAATTTCCTTACTGCTCTCTCATCTACCTCTTAGCCTGATATAACAATGATTATGGACTCTCTTTCAGTGCCCGAAGGCTTACATAATAAATACATAGATGCTTCCATCTCATAAGCTAACTTTATAAAAGCATGCAATGAACTAATAATATTATCAACTTTGAATATATCTCTCATATCACTCTAAATATTTAACCATATCCTTAAGAATGACAATTACATAACAACACTATTTTCTAGAAGTTTACACAAATCAAATGAATTTTTTTTTGAATGCATGAGAAGTCAAAGTTTCATCTTCTAGAAAATTTAATCTCAATGATGATTTTGGGGGAATCAATGCTCCTCATCATACTCCTAGGGTAAAGAAACGTTTCATGACCTCCTGGTCATGTTTTTTCAGTTTTTGCTTCCATCTTCAATGTTTGGTCTTCTCTTCCCTCATCCATCACTTCATCATAATGTTGAGCTTCTCTTCATGCTCAACAATGAGATACAATCAAGCCTCTGCAGTAATAAGTCTTGTACCTTGTTACACAACACCTTGCTAAGATTCCCTTTCGAGCTCAATATTTCATTATTCTCCTGGTTCTCTCCTACAGAAACTTCTGAGAACTCCTTTCTCTAGGCTACTGCAAATCTTCTCACTCTTACGTAGAAAACTATTTCCCTACGCTCTGATACCACTTGATGAAGACTGAATTTTTGGGGTCATGAAGATCAAGTTTCAATAGGTTCGATCCTCAGACCTGTGGATTATGGACCCAAGAAACGGACTGTATGTATCCATGGAAGCAATTGAAACTCCAACAATCCCTTTCTATCCTCACCCTAAAATTAGCTCAGAGATTTGATTTACCTCGGAATTTCCTTGTGAAGTTCATAAGGAATTCACTACTCTTAATCCATGATCCCATGCTCTCTAGGTACAATCGTATGACTCGAATCCCCTTCATTTTCATCCTTCAACACTAGCTCCATTCACAATATTTCTTGAAATTCAGATCACCCATCTCCATGATATCCTCCATACTTTGGATCACCATTGATCCATTCCATGATCAATGGTGAATCTTTTCCTTTGTTGGAATAAAAAATAGACGACCATTAAACATAAGTAAAATGAGATACAACCTGGAGTTAAGGTCCATAAACCAGGTGTTAAAAAATCATGCACACATGACCCTCCATTGTACTTTACTGGATCCTTCAGCACAATTAGCCATTGTAAAGAATTAACACTTGGTATCTTGTGAGGAGTTTAAGTTCCAAATCTGGTTGGAATGGAATGTCATAACATTTTTCCTACAAATGAAATGAGTCGATCTAGTCTGATCACTCATCACAATAATTACTACAACTTCTATACACACAATGCGAATTTAGGCATACGATATCAACACATTACACACACCAATATAAAATAATTATGCAAGAATTATGCACTTGTATTAATTTTTGGCCTTATATTAGAATTTCATGGCCACTCTCTCATTTGGCTCTTGGCCTAATCTAACAATGATTATGGATGCCCTTTGAATTCCCAAATTCTTACATAATAAATACATGGAAGTCGATGATTCCACCTCATAAGCTAGCTTCCTAAAATCATGCAACGAAATAATAATATTAGCAACTTTGACTATATATATCATATGGATCTAAATCTTTAACCATATTCTCAAGTATAACAATTACATAACAAAATTGTTTTCTAGAAGTTTACACAAATAAAATGAAAATTTTGTTTATCGCATGAGAAGTCACGCCCTCTAGCCACAATTTTGTCTTCTATAAATTTTAATATCAGCGATGATTTTTGGGGAATAAATGATCCTACATCAAGGGAATTATATTTTCCCTAGGATTGGATGGTCATCGTAACAACCATTTGACCTATCAAAAAATCTATTTGTGAGTTGGATTTCAGTGTAGCCTTAGAGGTGGGATCCTCAAATTTTATGAGTGTGTACACCAAATATTGACCTAGAGGTTGGTTTTATATAGACCCATTTTGGATCAAAAGGCATTGGGGAAGAAGAGTACCCACTAGTGATGACAAGGAGGTATCCAGTGATCCTTTTTGGTGATTAACAAGTTCTGACGAAGATTGACAAGATGCATCGAGGTGAAGAAACATTCAGTGATTAATGAAAGACTCCAAAAGTATTTCATCGGTGAATGGTAACTTGGCATATTTTAGTATATTGTGAATGGTTTTATTCGGTTATATAGTAAATGGTGGAATTTTGAATAAGATAACGTGATACAAAATTAATGAGTCTATGTTGAATCCATATGTATTACCAGGATTGGATTAAAAGTATAAATGTTGAAGTGTATGAATCCAAGTGTTAGTGATTACACCTTTTTTTCAAGATAATTATATATTTATGTATCATAATAATTATGTTTTAAGGAAGGTCCTTCAAATAAAATATCATGACCAAATCAGTTTTTCCATTTGCACAAGAATTATTACCTATTCTATAAATTTTGCCAATTATCAAGTTCATTGTTTTAACATTTATTTTATATTTAAGTTGAAGCAAACTATGATTCTACTCCTCTATCATATTCCAATTAAAACATTTGTATACTCTTGTTAAAAGATGGTATTGAACATGGTGCCTAAATGAGAACCTTTTGTGTTTCATTTGTCATTGATGTCAACACTTGTAGCAAGTTCGGTAGCAAATTCCGGTAGCCCCAACAATATGGTTAAGGGACTCAATTTTTTTTGAGGTATAAAGGTATGAATATCAATTTATTTGTAGGTAAAACTATTCTATATGGATAGTACATGGCGTTCCATTTCCACTGATATGTGGAAGGTCACATAACTCCTGATGGTTAGAGATTTATGGCCTTGTGAAGTTGGAGAAACCTCATGAGTTATATAGAAGGCACTAGAAGGTCAAATAACTCAATTTATTCTAGAATATCCTAGAAGAAGTTTAATAGTCAAAGTGTTTGTAACTAGGAGTTATTCATGAGTTAAGTTGTTGTGAAAATAAAATAATTAAAAATAAATTAGTTGCAACTAGAAGTGGTGAGTTTACTATTTGTGGATAAAGTGGTTGTAAGTGGAAAAAGTGGTTAGAAGTGGGTTATCCCTAAAAGAAGGAAGTTGGGTAAAGTTAGTTAGAAGATAACGCCTTGAGGAAGCTACTTGGAGAGTATAAATAAGAGAAAAATGGTCTCCTATTAGCACCTATTGAGCACACTGAATAACTATTATTTTGTGAAATGTTTATTGTGGGTAGATATTGATACATATGAAGTTACTTAAGTCTGAGGCAACAAAGAAGGGTTGACAATGAAAGTTTCAAAGTAGAAGTGTTTCAAAAAAAACCCTAGATTTTGAGGTGTACGCGGGCTACAATGGAGGAAGTCATGTACATATGTGGGCTAAAATGAAGGAAGGCGCATACATACGTGAGATGAAGAAGAGGAGGTCAAATACAATTGGGAAAATACATGAAATCTTGAGTAGATGGAGATGCCAGGTCTCTAGAGTCTTAAAGAAAGTTCCCAATAAGGTCTACAGTGATAAGGTATAGCAGATCTATCGCAAGTTCAAAACATATGCCATATTATTATGTGTAGTTGGATATTGTTGTCTACATGAGATATGATTATGGGAGATTGAGGATGTTTTGTAGAGAGGGTATTGGTTGTATGGAACTTGTTGTATGAGCCATATCTACAGAAATACAATGATGGTGTGTTTAGTATTTATCATTAGTTCATATTGTTAGTTTGAGTTTTAAGGCATATCTTGTATTTCTTGCTACATGGTTGAGGGTTTATGTGGTACATGGTTGATGGTTTTTGTGGTAAATGGTTGAGGTATTTTGGTTATGGTGTGTTTTTGAAGTTGTTGGTATAGTTTGAGGATGCATAACAATGAGGGTTTGATGTCTAGTACATCTAAGTGTTTATTACACATGATTATGATTGTATGGCACATGACTAGAGAGACATAGATGCACACGGTTTGAGTGATATTATTATGATTTTGGGTATGAGATCTATGTTATAAGATTTGATCTACTGAGGATATTATTGGTACATGTTGTTGGTATATTTGGTATATGTTGGTACAGTTTATCGGTATAGGTTGGTTACAGGTTGTTGGAACATATTGGTATAGGTTTACAGTGGTATATTTCACAGTGACAGTTTGGAAGTGGTTGCATCATTTATTTGACACTTATAGTTCAGGGTGGTTGGACGGGGCAAGGACAATTTTTTGTAGCCACCTTCCAGTTGTAGATAGAGAATGCAGGGGGTTGTAGCCTCCTTTTGGTTGTATCTAGAGAACAAAGGAAATTGGTGCTTCCGATGAATGTAATTCTTAAAGACATATAAGAAAAAATATTTCACGGTTTTCTCCTGCATTGATTTTCCACGTAAAAATATTGGTTTACTTTGTATGTGTATGATTTCTCATTATTCATGGCTTATTTATTCTGCACTTGTTGAATGATAATCGTAAATTGATCATAAATATAAAAAACACATATATACTATGGTTAAAAAGGATTAAAAATATATATTATTGATTCACCCCCACCTCTCAGTAATCCAACAATTGGTATCAGAGTGGGTCCTTCAAGAGACAGTTTAACCACTGGAAGGATATCATGGATTACTCTAATATTGGGATACCACAGTTTGATGGATAATATTACTCCTTCTGGAGTATAAGAAACAAGACACACATATAGGCACTAGTATTTGATGTTTGGCGATCAATGGTAGATGGATAGAAAGAACCAACCATTCCTCCAACAGATAAACATGGAAAGAAACTTGAAGAAAATAATTCAAGAGCTACAAGTGCACTTCTAAATGGTTTGTCCAAAATCAATCTACACCAAAGTTATGCATTTCCATTCTAAAAAGGACATCTAGTTCAAGTTGAAGAGTGTATATGAAGTAGATGATAAATTCAAAGAAGCTAAACTTCAATTTTTCAAAGAAAAAATCAAACAATTAAAGATGAATGAAGATGAGAACATAACATCCTACTTTCTACAAGTTGATGAAGTAGTAAACAATATCAAAGGCTTGGGAGATGAGGTAAATGAACATGTTGTTGTCAAAAATGTATTGAGATGTTTACCAATGAAGTTTGATTCAAATATTTCATCACTAGAAGAGATAGAGGATCTAACTACACTAACCATGGATGAGCTACATGGGAGACTCACACCGTATGCGATGAGAACAAAGAAATATAATCCAATTACAAAAGAATTAACATTCAAAGGATCCAAGAAGTAAAATAAAAAGGGAAATAAAAATGTAAATTTAGATAGTAGCAATAGTGACATCTCAGAGGACGATGAAGAAGTAGTCAACTTCGTCAAACGACTGAAAAAAGGGAACCAAAAAATATAGAGATAAGATTCCATTAGCTTGTTTTAATTGTGATGGAATTGGTAATTTTCCTAACAAATCCGCATAAGAAAAAGAAAAGGAATGAAGAATATGATCCAAATATAAAACAAACATACAAATGCAAAAGAACCAAAAATAAAATTTTCAAGAAAAGTGTTTGCACCAAAGAAGACAACAACTCATCAGATGAAGATGAATCCAGTGAAAGTGATACAAGCATGGTTTTATTCATGAAAATACAAGATTCCTATGAAGAAGGATCTGAAGACAAATATGAAGAGGCATAAGTTGAATACCGAGAAGAACTTCTAAGTTCCATAGAGGTTATAAAACAAGAGAAGAAGAAAAACAAGTCACTTCAAACAGAACTAAAGGAAAGAGGAGTTCATAATTCAGACTCGAAAGAACTAGAGAAGATGATTACTAAATTAAAAATCCAAGTTGAGGAAGACGAGAGAATTAAAGAAACACTCAAAGAACATGTAGAAGAAAGAGACATGATTATTGGAAATTTGGAAGCAGAGATTGTCACATTGAGAAAGGATATTCAAAAGAAAAACATGCAAAACAACTCCGAATTTTTGGATGAGATTATTATCATTCAAAGGTTGAATCATGACAAGTACATACTTGGATACAACCATAAATAAAATGGATCAAGATCCAAAACAATATATCAAGAAACACAACGAAGAATCTACACAGAGGCAGTTAGAGGAGACAAGAATTTTTACAAAGAAGATCACAGAGACACTCCTCCACCCAGAAGATTCAGATTTCATAATCAACGACATTCAGAAAAAATAAGGCTTCAAGAATAATAAGGGTTCAGAGGAGTAACTCATTTTAGAATATCTACATCTCCCATGTATCAAACTATCTTTCTTTGTTTATGTTATTCATGTAACAATTTTGTACATAATGATGTGAATTGCAGAGAAAATAACAGGAATAGAAACAGCCATGAAAGTTATGCACAAAATGGGTATTAAAGAAGGCCTGCAGAAACACAAAACAAAAGAGACAATAGGTTTGAATCCTTGAGTACTAATATGGAATGCTACAAATGAAACAAATTTGGATACATGGCCAAAGACTGTAGAATGGCACTTCCTTCGAGACAATCACAACATAATAACAACAATCATAGATAGGAACCTCAAATAATATGGATAAGGAAGAATAATGAGTTCAATAATGACGAATGCATACTTTCTCTACTAGATAAAGACAAGAAACATGGTTGGTATGTTGACAATGGATACTAAAAGAACATGACAGGTGATGAGGACATGTTTATAACCTTGATAAAGGAAAGAGATGGACTGGTCTTCTTTGGAAATGACAAATCAACTAGAATCATTGGAAGAGGCACAATCACAATTGGAAATGATGATACTAAGGTAGAGAATGTTCTTCTAGTGGAAGATATGAAACACAATCTTTTGAGTGTAATTCAAATGTGTGACCAAGGTCACAAACTTGTGCTCGATTCACAGAAGTGAGAGATAAGAAAAGCATGTTTAGGAGAAGTGGTTATGAAATCTATAAGAACTTCAAGGAACATATATGTATTAAGTGAAATTGGAAATGAAAATGTTGTTTAGGAAAGGAAGATGAAGTTTGTATATGTCATAGAATAATGGGTCACATAAAATTTGATATTCTTGTCAAAGCCAACAAAAATGAAGCATTAAGAGAAATGGCCTAGATCACGAAGCCAACCAACACTTTATGCAAGTATTGTCAACAAGGAAATAAAACCAAGACCAAATCCAAGTTAAAGGAATACTCCACAACAAAGCCGTTGGAAATTGTGCATACTGATCTAGTTGGACCGACTAGAACAAATGTGTTGAAAGATGAGAAGTATTTTATTTTCTTGGTTGATGATTATACAAGAATGACTGTAGTATATTTCGTCAGGAATAAGTCGAAAGATTTCAATAACTTCAATATATACAAGGAAATGGTTGAAAATGAAATAGATTAAAAAATCACATGTTTGAGATTGGATAATGGAGGAGAGTTTACTTCAAAGGAATTTATGGACTTCTACAACAAGCATGGGATAAAAAGGAAATTATACATTGCTAGGACACCACAATAGAATGGAGTCATCGAGAGGAAGAACAAGACAGTACATGAAATGGCTCGAACTATGTTAATGGATTCTAGATTGACAGACGTATTTTGGGCACATGTAGGGTATATAATAATTCACATTCAAAACAGAGTAATGCTCATAAATAATAGCGATAAAAATCCCTACGATATATGGAAATGAATACCAACGAATGTGAAGAACTTCAAAGTTTTTGGAAGCAAATTATACATCAAAAGAGAATATGGAAGAATGTGAAAGTTTGATTCTCGTGTTGATAAAGGAGTACTTGTTGGGTACTCAAGCACTAGGAAAGAATATAAATTATTCAATCTAAGACTCAACAAAGTTTTGGAAAGCATCGATGTGAACTTTGATGGGACAAGTGGATGAAGAATAGAGGAAGAAGAAAAGGATTCAACGGAACAGGTTCATGAAGAAGAAGAAGCAAAGGAAGAAGAAGTAGCAAAAGTGGAAGATGAAGAAGAAAATTTAAAAGGAGAAGAGAAAGAACAACAATATCTTCAAGTACCTCCAAAGACACCTAGAAGGTGAATACAGATGAATCATCCATCAGATCATATCATTGGGAAAAATTATGCAGGACTTGAGACTAGAAGAAGAATTTGTTCACCAGAACAACTACACTTAGCACTCTTATCTACAACTGAGCCAAGTATTTTTGAAGAAGACAACAAGGATGAATTCTGGATAAAATCCGTGGATGAAGAGTTGGATCAGATAGAGAATAATCACACTTGGGAATTGGTTCCAAGGCCAATGTACAAGAATGTGATCAATACAAAGTGGTCCTTCATAAAAAAATTAAATGAAGATGGATAGGTTACCAAGAACAAAGCTAGATTGGTGTGTAAAAGATATGGTCACATTGAATTTATCGACTTTGAAGAGGCATCTTCCCTAGTTTCCAGAATGGAAGTAATCAATTGATCCTCGCTTATGCATACTCCAAGAATATTAAAGTGTATCAGATGGACGTGAAATCAACCTTCCTAAATGGGGATCTAGAAGAAGTCTACATTGAGCAACCAAAAGGATTCTAGTTTCCAGAGAATGAAAATTATGTTCGTAGGTTTAATAATCCCTTATATGGTCTCAAACAGACCCCCAGAGCATGGTATTCTAGACTTGACAGATATTTACAGCAGAAAAGGTTTAGGAAAGGAAATTCATACAACAACCTCTACATAAAGGTAAATCAAGATCGTATTCTCTTAATTGAAGTTTATGTTCATGATATTATCTTTGGAAGTGATGATGACAGGATGAGCCAGAAATTTGTAAAGGATATGAAGAATGAATTTGAAGTGTCACTACTTGGAGAATTATGGAATTATTTTTTGGTATTCAGATATGTCAAAGAAACCAAGGAATTTTTATTTCTCAAACCAAGTATAACAGAGAAATGCTAAAGAGGTTTGAAATGGAAGATTTCAAAAAAATCAATACTCCTATGCAAACCAATTGTAAGTTAAGTAAACATGATGATTCAAAGTCTACATATTAAAGGAAGTACAAGTCAATGATTGGCAACTTACTTTATGTGACAACATCTAGACCAGATGTAATGCAAGCAGTTGAACAGGTGGCACATTTTCAAGAAGCACCAAAGGAATCACATGTTCTATAAGGAAATAGGATATTCATATATCTCAAGGGTACATAAGAGTTTGGATTATGGTATCCAAAAGAAAAGGATCTATCACTTATTTCCTACACAGATGCATATTGGGCAGGTTGCATTGATGACCAAATAAGTACAAGTTGAGTAGAATTCTACTTGGGTGGGTGTTTGGTATCTTGGATAAGCAAGAAACAATCATTAGTATTATTGTCTACAACCGAAGCAAAGTAGATTTCAGCATAAGCATGTTGTACACAGGTTCTATGGATGAAATAAACATTGACAAATATACATGTTGAGTATGATGAGCCCATTATGATATATTGTGATAATACAAGTGCCATCAGTATCTCAAAGAATAAAGTGATGCACTCCAAGATGAGGCACATTCTAATCAAGTATCATTTTATATGGGAACAGGTTGTAGAGAACAACATACAAGTTGAGTATGTTGGGACCAAAAAACATATTGCATACATCCTTACAAAACTGCTTCCAAGAGAATCTTTTGAGTATCTTCTCCATAAGATTGGTATAGTTTATGCCCCACAACAAATTTTGAACGTTATTATTATATGTCTTATATTTACATGAGGAAGCACCATAAAGAGGAAAAATCATTTTGGGGGAGCAGTCTCAAGGAGAGTTCAATTGGGCGGAGCAGCCCCAGGGACAATTTAGTTGGGGGGAGCAACCCCAATGGGAAGTTACCTTTGTTGTTGATGTCAAAGGGGGAGATATTCATCAGATGCATGAAGTGAGAGTTATATCCTTGGAGAGATAGCACATAGGCATGATTCTAGGGGGAGTGATGGTCACAAGAGGAGCATTAGTGATATGACTTCAATGTTGTATCAGAGTGCCACCATCAATGCCAAAGGGGGATATTGTTGATTAATTGGGTTGGTTGTCATTGATGTCGACCCGTGAATCAATTCCGGTAGAAAATTCCAGTAGCCCCAGTAGTATGGTTAAGGGACTCAAGTTTGTTTGAGGTTTAAAGGTATGAAGATCAATGTATTTGTAGGTAAGACTATTATACATGGATAAGACACGTGTCATTTCCGATGATATATGGAATGTCACATAACTCCTCACGGTTATATAGTTATGGCCTTGTGAAGTTGGAGAACCCTCATGAGTTATCTAGAATCCCCTAGAAGGTCAAATAATTCAATTTATTCTAGAATCTCCTAGAAGACGTTTACTAGTAAAAGTGGTTATAACTAGGAGTTAATCATGAGTTAAGTGTTGGAAGATTGGTTGTTGTCATTGATGTCAACAGTAGTCATGGGGTTTGGACCGCAAGATTGATGAAGGTATTTGGACATGAAGGAAAATTCACATGTAGAAACAACACCCATGAATGGATAGTATACATCATGTTGTTTTCGGTGGTATGTGGCATGTCACGTGGATCCTCATGGTTGAGGAGAAATGAATTTTTGAA
>SNQJ01S0050635.1:57241-71311 GCA_010110895.2 Picea sitchensis
GTGTAACTCTTATACTATTGTTCATTTCTCATTGGATATAGTTGAATGGTTTAAGTATAAGTTGAAAAAGGTTTTAAATTGTACTTGATACTGATTCACCCCCCTCTCAATATCAATGCCAAAGGGGGATATTGTTGATTAATTGGGTTGGTTGTCATTGATGTCAACCCGTGAATCAATTCTGGTAGAAATTCCAGTAGCCCCAATAGTATGGTTAAGGGACTCAATTTTGTTTGAGGTTTAAAGATATGAAGATCAATGTATTTGCAAGTAATACTATTATACATGGATAATACATGTGTCATTTCCGATGATATGTGGAATGTCACATAACTCCTCACGGTTATATAGTTATGGCCTTGTGAAGTTGGAGAACCCTCATGAGTTATCTAGAATCCCCTAGAAGGTCAAATAATTCAATTTATTCTAGAAGCTCCTAGAATAAGTTTACTAGTCAAACTGGTTGTAGCTAGGAGTTAATCATGAGTTAAGTTGTTGCAAAAAGAAAATAATTAAAAGTAAATTAGTTGCAACTAGAAGTGGTGAGTTTACTATTTGTGGATAATGTGTTTGTAAGTAGAAAAATTGGTTAGAAGTGGGTTATCCCTAAAAGAACGAGGTTGGGTAAAGGTAGTTAGAAGGTAACCCCTTGAGGAAGCTACTTGGAGAGTATAAATAAAAGAGAAGTGGTCTCCTATTAGCACCTATAAAGCACATTGAATATCTATTATTTTGTGAAAGGATTATTGTAGGTATGCATTGATATATCTAAAGTTACATAAGTTTGAGGCAACAAAGAAGGGTTGACGACGAAAGTTTCAGAGTTGCATAATTTCTAAAAAATGCAATGGAGGAAGTCGTGTAAATACGCGGGATGCAGTGGAGGAAGGTGTGTACATACGTTGGTTGAAGAAGAGGATTTTGTGTACATTTGGGAAAAGCCATGAAAGGTTGAGTAGATGAGGATGTCAAGTCTCTAGAGTCTGAAAGAAAGTTCCCAGGAAGGTCTAGAGTGATCAGGTACAAGATATCTATCTACAGGTTCAAAAGGTATGTCATATTCTTATGTGTAGTTGGATATTGTTGTCTACATGAGATATGGTTATGGGAGATTGAGGATTTTCCCTAGATAGGCTATTGGTTGTATGGAACTTACTATATGAGACAGATCTACATAAATACAACACTGGTATGTCTGGTATTTATCATTGGTACATCTTTTTAGTTTGAGTGTTAGGGAATATTTTGCATTTCTTAGTACATGGTTGAGGGTTTGTGTGGTACATGGTGTGTTGTTGAAGTTGTTGGTATAGTTTGAGGTTGCATAACAGTGAGGGTTTAATGTCTATTCCATGTGAGGGTTTATTACACATGATTATGATTATATGCACATGTATGGCACATGACTAGAGTGACATAGATGCACATGGTTTGAGTGATATTCTTGTAATTTTGGGTATGATATCTATGTTATCAAATTTGATCTATTTAAGAGATTATTGGTATATATTGTTGGTATATTTGTATACGTTAGTATAGTTTATTGGTACAGGTTGGTTATAGGTTGTTGGCACACATTGTTATAGGTTTACAATGGTATATTTCACAGTGACAATCTGTTAGTGGTTTCGGCAGTTATTTGACACTTGTATTTCAAGGTGGTTGGATGGGGCAAGGATAGTTTGTTATAGCCACCTTCCCATTGTAGCCGACGAACATAGGGGGTTGTATCCTCCTTCTTCTTGTATCCAGAGACTTCTGGAGTTGGAGCATCCCTTAGGTTGTAGCCTGGAAATATAGGGGGTTGGAGCCTCCTTCCAGTTGTAGCTAGAGAAAAAAAGAAGTTGTTTCTTCCAATGAATGTAATTCTTAAAGAAATATAAGAAAAAAACATTACATGGTTTTCTCTCGCATTTGGTTTCCTCATAAAAATACAGGTGTACTATGCATGTGTGTAATTGCTCATTGTTCATGGTTTATTTACTCTGAACTTGTTGAATTATAATGGTAAATTGATCATAAATATAAAAAAACACATATATATTGTGGTTAAAAAAGATTAAAAATATCTACTACTAATTCACCCCCCCTCTTAGTAATCCAAAATTTCGGTGTAGATTTAGAGGTTGGTTTTAAATAGCCCCGTTGCAGCTCGAAAGGCCTTAGGGAAGAAGAGTACCCACTGGCGATGACAACGAGGTATCCAATGAGCCTTTTCGATGATTGACAAGCTATGACGAAGATTGACAAGATACGTCGAGGTGAAGCAACATTCGATGATTGATGAAAGACTCCAAAACAATTTCATCAGTGAATGGTAACATGGAATACTTTAGTATATTGTGAATGGTTTTATTTGGTTATAACATAAATGTTGAAATTTTGAATTAGCTAACGTGATACAAGTGTATTACCGAGATTAGATTAAAAGTATAAATGTTGAAGTGTATGAGTCCAAGTGTTAGTGATTAGGCATTTTTGTTTTCAAGATAATTATGTATTTATTTATCATAATAATTATATTTTAAGGAAGTTCCTTTAAACAAAATATCATGACCGAATCCATTGTTCCATTTGAACCAGAATGATTACATGTTCTATAAATTTTTCCAATTATCAAATTCATTGTTGTAACATTTGTTTTATATTTAAGTTGAAGCAAATTGTGATTCTACTCCTCTATCATATTCTAATTGAAACATTTTTATACTCTTGTTAAAATACGATATTGAACATGGTGATTAAATCAAAACCTTTTCTGTTTCATTTGTGTGCCGGAAAATGGGATTTATGAGTTATAACTAGAAGGTGGTGTCTTTCATTTAAATATTTTTTTCCCATTCATTTATTTTTTTGGAGAAACCATAACGTATTGTAAACAGAAAACTATGTCATATAGCTACAGGTAGTAGAGAATAGAGCCTTTCACTCCTACCCACAAGAGTAACCACATGTATACAATTTAAATAATGAAGCTTAAAAATAAAGGAAGAAAATAAAAATGCTTTTGCTCTTACGTCGTTCTTCACTAAATCATTTATTCTGTCAAATTTCATTAATTCTATAATATAAAATAAGGGATAATCTCATTACCCTAATGAAAGAAACAAAGGAAACGTTTAAAGCAAGTAATAAGACCACCTAACAATTCAAGGTACACAAACTTTCACTTTTTGATTGAAATTTAAGTATAAACAAGGTTGTGTGGCAGCGTAGTCCCTGTCAGGTTGAATTGGATAGGGAAAAGTAGGAGAGGCAGATGGAAACTGTAGCAAAGATGTGGTAAGCAACATGAATTACATGTGGTATCCATGCAGTAAATGACATGTGGCATGTAGAGACCCATTTATTTTTGAAAGTATATACCAAAATACAATTTGTGCACAGTAGAAGAAAAACAATTATGACAACACAAATATGAAAGGAGATAAAAAAGCAGTTTAGTTTGAAATATATTAAATAAGTTACAAGTTCTTCGAAATTTAAATGCATTTATCATATAGACTAGTGAAAGACAAAAATGTATGAGGACATAAATTTAAAAGAAATTTAAATGCATTTGTCATATAGAATGGTGAAAGATAAAAATGTATGAGGACATAAATTTAAAAGGAGATAAAAAAACAGTTTTATTTGAAATATATCAAAAAAGAAAAGTTTGTTACATATTAATGGAAATTAGTTTAAAAGGATATAAAAAAACAGTTTAGTTTGAAATATATTAAATACGTTACAAGTTCGTGGAAATTTAAATGCATTTGTCATATAGACTGGTGAAAGATAAAAATGTAATAAAAGTCTATTACATATTACTGGAAATGCATTTGTAATATAGACTGGGATTGGGGCTCCCGTGGACCATAAGAGAAATATGTACAAGAAACAAGATTATAGAAAGAAGAGGTGGGGGACGGTAGAGTGCAATACCTGAAGAAAAAAAATTTGAACGGTATCAGTGTTTGGCTATACATTTCTATTTAAAAAAGTGGAATAACTAGGTTGATAAACAAAGAAGGATGCGATCAATAGACTTACAGTGATGGTACATATGATCCCTTTTGTTATTTTCTTGCAGTTGTCATTTCATTGATGTTGGCAACGACTCCTGGAATCATGGCAACTGTCTGTTGCCTTTCATCCATGGCTTGCTTCAATTCTGTTTCGAGCCATTCTTCAATGTAGCTTCTCATTAGGGTGACGTTGATCTCATTCCGGATTTTTATGTTGAAAACTTTGTTTTCTAATTCCCGAAAGTTGATAGAAATATTTCACAGAGCCTGATGAATTTCCTCATTTTGTGATGAATAGTGGACTAGCCAGTGGTCGACATGATCTTGATCATATTCAAGGATGTTGTAAAAATTTTCCAAAGACAACACCTTAAACATATCAACCTGTTTATGAAAGTCTTGCCTAGTTAAGGGAAAGGAGTTGATGATTAAGTTGGGGTCTTGAAAGTTTATTCTTGACGGCCTTGTGAATAATTTTTATTTATTTGATATGCCTTGTTCACATGACTGAACAATGAGATACATGTTCTTCACTTCTTCTTTCTAGCATGCATTTAATTGACCAATCCAGTTTTTGGATGGAATATCTTGTTGGCTTCTTTTTCTTTCTTTCATGTTGTTGAAAATGGTGCCAAAAGGAAGGATTGTGTTTAAGTATAAATGTTATTCATCTTTTAACTCCACCTGCAAATGTTTGAGAAAACTATGTGCCCTGGTTCTAAGGGAAGTGATGGTTTTTTATGTTTCCCATGCCTCAGTAACCAGTTCCATTCTTTTCTTGATATTATTCTCCACATATCCTCTACAGGATACGAGGAGGCTGGAGGATCCTTTTTAAGTTGTCTACAGCGGTGGCGGGCATGGCTATTGCCAAATGATTGGCAAGCAATGGCATAGGAATCAAAGAATCTTCCAATTCCTTGAGTCGGTCCTTCAGTCTGGCATTCTCCGCCTCGATGCCTCCAATGGAATCATGAAGTGCATGTCCTCTCACTATGTGAAGTTGACAAATTTGGGATGATTGCATGTTGGTAAGGTCAACCTTTGAACGAGATTTTCCTTTCTTATTTTTTACATCTTTTTTTTCAATGATCAATTTTTTGGACTGGCTGTCAAAAAAAATGCTCTGGAACACAAAGGATTCATATTCATCAAAATTTTTGGTATCGGATATGTTCATTGGATGACTATGATGGATGGCGTCTCTAGTCTAATCAAGGTATCAGAGCATGCTATCTAGATCAAGCTCAAGTTCCATGTTCTCACTCCAAATTTCGGGCTCTTCTGCCTACCCCACATTGTTTTTTCTCTTCTTGTCTACTGGAAGCTTGTGAGAACTATCAATTTTAAAGTGAGGAGGGTCGTTATCTCCTCCTCTGATTGAAGAAATCTGAGTTGTTTTGTTGTTGTGGTGGGTCGTTGCAGCGATGCTCTGGGATGTCGTACTTTTTGGAGTGTTATTCGTCGATTGAACACTCTTGTCACCGGGGCCTTTCCTCTATTGCCTGCACAATTTAGTGTTTCTCTGCAGTGTGTCTAGGTCGTCGACATTAGAAGCAGGAGCATTGCCGCTAGTGTCTCTATTTTCGGACAGGTGTTTTTTGAAAAAATAATCGTTGAGGCCAAGTGTTTGTAAATGTTGTCGAAAAATATTATCAGGGTCGAACCCTCTTAGGATTTCAACATATCTGAGGTTGAAGTTGCTAGAATGCAATGCAAATTCGTCAATTTTGTTGACATTTTTCAACATGAAGTCCCCGACTTTCCAAGGTAGAGGAATGAATTGTTTTTTTCTCTTCTTTTGCAATAGATGCAACCAATAGTTGTATTGTCATGCTACTTCTACAATAAACATTATGTCTATAATGTGACATGGAAGGAGAGCAGGTTTTTCCATGGAGCCAAAAATTCTTGTCACAGTGTTATTATCCAAATGTTCAAGTGCCCCCTTCCTATCCAAAAAACTATTCCCTATTCAGTTATGCGGGGAACATGTTCTCCTAACAACAAAACTTTTAAAACAGACACGAAGCCATTAAAAACCTTATAAAAATAGTGGGAAGCCTTGTGCTTCCACAAGGCCTAGTACCCGAACGTTACTAGGTCGAATTCCCAATTGGCATTCTTGGACAAAGACAATTCTAGAAATTGGCAACAATGTGCTATCACAAAAACTAAGTAGGACGACATATAAAATTTATTTTTCCTTTTGAAGCTTGACAATTGGGAACATATTTCATGGGAAATTAATTTTCGCCAATAAAAAATGGCTTGTTCCATGACTGTGAAATACAAAATATAAAGAGCCATCTGAGAAACAGTTGTTGTGGATTCCTGTCTCGTTATTCTCGTAAATAGCCAGGCAATTTCGCGAGATGGATTTCTAAATGAACTAACCTGCAAGCTTGTGATATCTTCAGGAACTGAAATCGGGCGTTGGCCCTTGACCAAGTTTTGGGAGATCCTTGGTCAAGTTGACCTATTTTGGGACTTCAACAAATTGTCAAAGGAGGAGCAAAAGATGAAGCAGAGATCACGGGATCTCGACCCCTTTTTGGGTCCTTTTTGGGATTTGGGATTATGTAATGGGTATGGGATGTCGACCCATGGGTTTACCCATGTTTGGGCCTATTTTGTAAAGTATAAATAGATGCTATGGAGATGTAGTGAGGATATATGTATAGAAGGAAGTTACGAATGGCTAAGTGCTATATCTATGTGATTGAAGGATTGTAAGTGCTATGTGCATGCTGTGTGAAGCTTGAAGAGGTGAGTGCAAGTGACTGCAGAAGGCTTAGTGTTGTATCCTAGCTCGAGGGAGGATATAGCAAGTTGCACAGATATCTTGTCCTATGCGGAGTAGGGTTTTGAGGATCTGTGCATGCAACCTATTGAAAAAGCTAATAAACAAGAAGAGTTGGTGGACGTAGCCCCAAGGTGGGGATGAACCACATAAATACTATGTTATTCTTCTTTGTGCCATGTGTTGATGTGTTTATTCCTTTATTTGCTAAGTGATTTGATATAGATAGATAGATTTGTTTATTCTTTGTGCCAATGATCTATATGGATGTGGATCTGACCTATGTAAATGTGCTTAGTGCTTGAATCTGCTAGATCTAATCAACTTCTCTATGCTAAGTGCTTGATACATTAGATCTGAGTGAATGATGCAATGCTCTGTTTCATCTGCGTTGTAGATAGTGGTTAAATATTGATGAACTATCAATGCTAAGTTCTTTGTTAAGTATTACAATCATAGATCTGTGTCCCAGCTAAGGTTTTAGACACCTAAGTCCTGCAACAACCCCTGCCTCTACCTCAGGTGAGACTTCATCTGCTTTGCAGGTGTTCTCGAAAGGGTCGGTAGTTAGGGTTTTGTTAGTGCATTGTTGTAGCGTTGAACCCTGGGTTTTCCCCTATGTCAACAAAGGGTTTCATTGCCGGGACCTGAAACTGTGATTGTTGGGAACTGAGGAAGAAGAAGATTTGTGCAAAGATCTGAATTGAAACTGTGAAATCTCTGTGCGTGGATCTATCGCTCCAATGTGCAGTACTCTTCTTAGTTTGGAAAAGCTCTGTGCTAAGGAAATGAATTATGATCTGAAGAAAAGAGGTAAGATCTGAAAGCTTTGTGCTTTGAGAAAGCTAAAAGTGAGAATTTTTTATTAAAAGACGTAAGATCTGCAAGCTCTATGCTCTGATAAAGGTAAGAATATTGAAAAGTTATAGATCTGAAATATTTGTGCTCTGTAGAAGTAAGATAAGTGGAAATTTTTGTTTCAATGGTATGGATCTAGGTATGTTTGATAGATTTTGTCCTAGCTTGAAAACTAGGGCACTAATAGATGAAAAAAGGTTTAATGTGAGTAGATATGATAAGAATAGTGAAATATATGTTATACCTATGCATAGAGAGAATGTTTGGACTAACAACTGGATGCAGGATCCTAGAAAAATTTGTTTGCAGGTTAGCTACCATGATCATAGCGTGTAGTATAGGAAAGGTTGGGGATCATTTAAAATAAAGAGAGGATTAACCCTCTGTTACAGTTGCATAAAACTGGGACATCTTGCTAAGGAATTCCCTGGGAGAAGACCTAGTTGTCTTTTTTTCAAAGCTATGGACCATGAAGTATTGGATTGTCCTAGAATGATTGTTAATCTTGAAGAAATGAACATGAGACAAGAAAACCTTAAGGTAGATCTAGAAATGGTAGAACCCCAGAAAGAATCAGAGAAAGTATTGCTACAGATGAAAGAAACCCTGAATGACCACCGACATATCAGTTTATTAGAGATTTTCAAAGAAAAAGAATTCCTTGAAGAAAGAATAGGAGACTTCGACATTGACTGTGTTATAGATGAGGACACACAGGTAAATATCATGATAGAAAGAACTTGGGAACTTTTAGGGAAGCCTGCTATGACTCCTTCATTGGGAGGAATAGGTCTATTTAGAGGAAAGTTGATAAACCTATGTGGAACGCTCACCCAGATATCTATGGATGCTAATGGAACTTTGACAAAGGAGGAATTTGAAGTTGTTAAATTTATTGAGGACAACGCTCCATTTACTATGTTACTAGGAAAACCTTGGATTGAAAGAGATCAGGCTAGAGGGCAAGAAGAAGAAGAAGTTTTATAACAACAAAAGAAAGAGTTAAGAGAATGTATGACTAGAAGGATTGCACACTTAATTGAAGAACAAAAGAATAGATCGAAACTATTTCACACCAGAGATTCAGATGTCAAAGTTACAAGAACACTAGAATACCCACAGAAGATTGCAGTACCTATTCCAAATAAAGAAGAAGTATCACCCTCCAATATTAGGAAAGAATCTCAATAGTGTGAAGTAACTATGCCCAAAGAAGATAAGAATTAGAATGGAAAAAGGCATACCAAGAAGAAGCTCACTGGGAAGAAGGCCAGGAAGATAAGTAAGAAGAGAGCTAAGATCGAAAAGTTGAAGAAGGTTCCAGAGGGAAATTCACAGAAGGAAAATTTGCAAAATTGGAGCTTCACCGGAATATCATAACAGCGTCACATGGCACTTCGCCATGGCGAAGCAATATAATCGTTCGACCAACCCACCGAATGGGAAGAAAGGAATTTGTATCTTGCCACCAGACCATTGGACTGCACCGTAATGGACAGAATAGAGTTGATGAGGGATTCTTTCCTGTTGCAAGAGATCTATTACCAAGTTATCTATTTATCCCATCACGCCATGCACAGAGAACACTTTTGATAACCATGAATCTGAGCCTACAGACTCGTTGATTTACACAGTGATCATTGTGCCATTTCCCTCTATCCTATTGCAATGTCTAAGTTACTCTTGGAACCCAATATTTCTAACCTCGAGCATGTATGTTAGACGAGATCAACACTATAGAGAAAGTTGTTGAAGAAGTTATGATCGGCCTCATGACTGAAAGAGTCATATCAATGTCTGTAGGTGTACAAGATTCATCGACGAGAATGGTGCAAGCCTCTCCGTCGACTGCTGGTGGAGCTGGACCATCCCGACCATCAACAGAAAAGAGAACCAAGCATAAAGACGACCTTGCAAATGAAAAACTAATTCCAACCATATTTCTCGATTACACTCCACCTCTGGCTGGCGTGGTGAATCATGATAGTGTACCATGTGATTTTGAGTACACCATAGTTACGACGTACCTCCCAAAGGGGATACGCACAGTTCAAACAAACCAGGATAAGATCACAGTGTTCAAGTTAAGTGACTTCAAACTTAGATATTGCAAGGTATATGGTATGCTCGCCCCATACAAGTACCTAAACAAAACTAAAGGAAAAAAATCAAAGATCATCCCCTAGTCGTGGACAATGAACCTCACACAATCCACCCTGTTGAATGTCATGAAGATCCTACACTTCGGAAGACACCAAGAAATCAATGCTTGTATTAAGATGCTACTGTCGTGTTACCATGGTGGCTACTTATGGATAGACCTTCGCATTACAGTTGACCCAACATTGATCCATGGGATCACAGGCCTGAGTATGCAAGGACCTAACCCATAGGACTTTTATCCAGGAAAAGTTGTAGATCTCACACTAGCACAAAAGATCAAGGACACCTATGGTGATGTCGAGAAGGGAACAAGAGGATACAAGGTAGATTCCATCCAAAGTGGCACAATATGCCTTGCATGTCAACTAATAGCTAGAAAATTAGTAAGAAAGAACCAACCTACGCAGGTCACCGACTTTGTCGTTGACCTCGGAGGGAAGTGCGTGGAAGGCCTACAGATGAACTGGGTGAAGTACCTAGTTAACCAGATGGAAATAGATTGTTGAGAAGCACAGGATCATGGTTACGAATTTCATTTCAAATGGCTCCTGGTCCTCATTGCATTTATTTCCTGGGAGATACCGAAAGGAGCAACCTTCACCGACATAGAGCCATTCGAGCCACCTGCCGTGAAGTTCGCTACCCTGTGGTATTCAACTGATATGAACAAACAATGGAAGTCAAATGTTGTGTTTCATATGTACTACCTCCATCTAAAGCGAGCCATCAAATATGAGCCTCACATGACCCCGAACACATTACAAAGGTCCCGACCCCTGATGAAGTTCAGCACACATCGACACCTCATCTACATTACAACGCGAGTAGATGAACATCATGAGCAGCTCCATTCATATTATAAGATTACAGAAGAAGACCTTGAGGAAATCACCAAGGAATGGTCTGCTGACCTCCTTATCCCCGCCAACCCCGCAGAGATATATGATATTGACAGCCCAGAAGACACCCATAAAGAACATAACACACCTAAACCTAGCAAAATGAAGAGGATTGAAGAAGTTCAAAACTCAAGCAGCACCTCAGTGAATATTGCGTCCATGTCAACTGACGAAGGGGGTGGTGAGGAAGTAGAAGATGAATAGATACCAAGCAAAGTAACACCGCCCAGAGATGAGTTGGACCCATTGAAGAAGAGAAAGGTTTCCCCCCCAAAGCCTTCTTCCCAGAAGAAGTCAAAATCTACCATGACCAAGATGCAGACTGTCCTCACCTCCTACGATTTTGACTTCATCATAGCAGCCCTGAACGATGCTTTACTAGAGATAGTAGAAAAGAAAGGAGCGAAGCAGGAAGAAATGTATGATAGGATTGAATTCGAGATCCAAGGGGTATAACATGCTCTTCATTCCCGCCGCATAGTCTCCACTGCGTCTCTGTCATCGGGAGAACTAGAGTTGGGAGATGAGCTAGCCCAACTCCACCGACTAGCTGAGACAGTAGAAGCTTGCCTTCGATGAGCACAAGAGGAAGCAGAACAAGCCACCCAATATTTGATGCAATTATAAGGAGTACTTGTAGAGTAGCGTCGAGCTGCAGAATAGGAAACGATTTCTCTCCAAGAAAATTTTGATGAAGAAAAAGCAGAGATACAACAAGGAAAAGAACAGTTTCTCACAGAGCAACTCAAAGTGAAAGAAGCGGTCAACAGAGAAGTTTGCTCTGTGACAGTCGTAGAAATAAAGGCAAAGGATCGAGTCACGAAGTAAGTAGAGCAGCTCATAGAAGTTATCCATCAGCTACAACAATGCATATCATACTTAGAGCTCCGCGCAGTGCATGAGACTCCACAAGATGTAAGGGATCAAAGAGAAGTAACTTCTTGAAGCGCAGTTGAGAGAATAAAATCCCTTTATATGGAATGTAAGCAACTTATTGATCGCAGTGCCCAGACCTACGAGAAACTCACTGAGAATCCAGAACTGAAGGCACTATATTCGCAGCTCCAAGAGGTGAAGTATCAAGCCGAAACGATACAGGCGTAGCTAAATCCCCTGTCAGTTGTGGAAAGAATGAAGAACTCCCAATAGCAACGCACCGCCAAAAAGCAGATCCACACTATCCAAAGAAAATTTATGGAAGTAAATCAAAGGCTCCAACTTGTACAATATAAGGCCTACCAATTGTTCACAGAGGTCAAAGGTCGAGGAGCAGAACTGGAACAGGTTGTCGCTGCAGCTGAACAACGCCTAGAAGGACCTGTCAATGACACAGTCATCCAAGAGTTCACTGAAAAAGAGGCCATGGCACAGTAGAAATTTGAAGTCACTCGATCCACGCTCGAGGATTTTGAAGCAGAACTACCCAGATCAGAGTGACTCGGGACGAGTCACAGCTGAGTGTTGGGGGCATGTTCGCCCTTGACCAAATTTTGGGAGATCCTTGGTCAGGTTGACCTATTTTGGGACTTTCATAGCCTGTCAAAGGAGGAGCGCAAGACGAAGCAGATATCACAGGATCTCATCCCCTTTTCAGGTCCTTTTTGGGATTTGGGATTATGTAACGGGTATGGGATGTTGGCCCATGGGTTTACCCATGTTTAGGCCTATTTTGTAAAGTATAAATAGATGCTAAGGGGATGTAGTGAGGATATATGTATAGAAGGCAGTTATGAATGGCTAAGTGCTAGATCTATGTGATTGAAGGATTATAAGTGCTATGTGCATAATGTGTGAAGCTTGCAGAGTTGAGTGCAAGCAACTACAGAAGGCTTAGTGTTGTATCCTAGCTCGAGCAAGGAAGATCTAGCAAGCTGCGCAGAACTCCTATCCTATACGGAGTAGGGTTTTGAGGCTCTGTGCATGTAACCTATTGAAGAAGCTAATAAATAAGAATATTTGGTGGACGTTTCCCCAGGGTGGGGGTGAACCACGTAAATACTGTGTTATTCTACTTTGTGCCATGTGTTGATGTGTTTATGCCTTTATTTGCTAAGTGATTTGATATAGATAGATAGATCTGTTTAGTCTTTGTAATAATGATGTATATGGATGTGGATCTGACCTATGTAAATGTGCTTAGTTCTTGAATATGCTAGATATAATCATCTTCTCTATGCTAAGTGCTTGATACGTTAGATCTGAATGAATGACGCAATGCTTTGTTTCATTTGCGTAGTAGATAGTGGTTAAATATTGATGAACTATCAGTGTTGAGTGCTCTATTAAGTATTACAAACATAGATATGTGTCTCATCTAAGGTTGTAGACACCTGAGTCCTACAACCACCCCTACCTCTACCTCGAGTGAGAATTCATCTGCTTCGCAGGTGTTTTCAAAAGGGTCGGTAGTTAGGGTTTTGTTGGTGCGTTGTTGTAGCATTGAACCCTGGGTCTGCCCCTGTGCCAACATTGGGTCTTCCAATAAATGGGGCAAGAGGTCAAACCCGTTATTATGCTTTGCTAGGAACTGTTTGCAATCTTTTCCTCTGAACGTCAATGTTGGCTCCGACAATCTTAACATCTGGCAGAAGACCTGAGGTGAAAAAGAAAAAGAAGAGTGGTCCTGCAGTGGAATAATTCTTTTGTATAAAATAAATTTATCGATGCACCAAAAGACTAGGTCCTTACAGTCAATAAATTCAGGGACACATCCTGCACGAGCAATACCAGAGTTCCAAATTACTTGGTTCTAGATGGGAGGAGTTGAGTAATAAGAATATTCCCTGGACCAATGGAAGTTCTGGACCTCGCACCTAAAGATGTTCACTGTATCTCCACAGAAATGCTATCAAGTTGATGCCATATGTTTATGAGAATGTTGGTTTACTCTAAACGATGGTTGAAATGAACAGTTTGAGCCGATAATGTAACTCTCCACAAAATCTTGGTTAAATGCTTATGAATGGGAAATCTTCTTGAGCCTTTCGCTAATTAATGATAATCTATATGGGTGGTGCATGATGAAATGTTAGCGGTAAAGCTTACTTATTGCATATTTAAAAATTTGAAGGTGGTAGGTACGATGAAGTGAAGTTAAGGATTGGAGGTTTCGTGAACGTCCCAAGCCGATGGCGTGAGAATAACATTTCATGATTTGGAAATCAACACTCGAAAGGGATAATATAACCCCCCACAAATCTTGGTTTAATGTGTATTAATAGGAGATGTCCTCGAGCCTTTCGCCCATCAATGAAAATCTATACAGTTCCTGCACAATGAACTGTTAGAATTAAATGTTAGTAATTTCATATTTAGAAACAAGATATGTATGTATATA
>SNQJ01S0050635.1:71319-103816 GCA_010110895.2 Picea sitchensis
ATGGCAAGGTCTGAAAAGAGTTCGAATGGGATTCAAAATAGGGTTACGGGGAATACTCACGAGAGGTGAGTGTTCCACGATCAAATTTTATGTATCAGAATTTTTTACTGCAAAACATGTAAAATGGAAGAGAGCATGATGGGGCAGTTCAACGAACGGTTTGTATATTCGCGAAATTCTGGAAAAGTGGCCAAGTATGACGATGGGAAATGGTCGGTCGAACTCATTTTCGAAATTGAATATTGAAGATATCATGAACAGACCAACCCGACGATGCAGAACCGAAATTCCATGATGTTTGAAATTAACACTCGAAAGGGATAATATAACCAACCGAAAATTTTCGTTTTATGCATATTAATGGGAGATTTCCTCAAATGCTAGTGTATCATTAATGTTTGCTAATTGCATACCTAGAAATAATATATTATATATAAATGGTAATTTCTAATTGCAAAAGGGTGCGGGCACAGGAAACAACGATTAGGAATTGGTTATTTCTTGAACCCTCCAACCCGACGATGCGCGGAACAAATTCAAAGTAATGGAAAAGTATGGAAAGCAGATGGGCGTGCTTCAAAATGGGGTGACAATAGTTCCACAGGAGACATGAGGACACGAAGGTTAAATTGTATTTCTTGGAATTTTTCAATGAAAAATGTAATATATATATATATATATATATATATATATATATATATATATATATATATATAAACATTTCTTTATTATAGATAAGTGCCAAGGTTGGGGAGAGGAGGGAGAGCAAGGAACGAATGGCAAGGTCTAAAAAGCAGTCAGACGAGATTCAAAATAGGGTTATGGGGGATACTCAAGAGAGGGGAGTGTCCCATGGTCAAATTTTATGTATCAGAATTTTTGACTGCAAAATGTGTAAAACAAAAGAAAGCATGATGGGGCAATTCAGTGGTTGGTTTGTATATTTGTGGAATTCTGGGAAAGTGGTAAGTATGGAATAGGGAAACGGTTAGGTGGACTCATTTTCGAAAGTGAGGATTGAAGTTTTCGTGAACGGACCAACCCGACGACGTGCAAATGACATTCCATGATGTTTGAAATTAACGCTTGCTAATTGCATGCCTATAAATAAGATCTTATATATAATTGGTAATTGGTAATTGCAAAAGGACGCGAGCATAGGAAACAATGATTAGGAACTAGATATTTCTTGAACCCACCAAACCAACGATCCGCGAAAGAAATTCAAAGAAATGGCGAAGTATGGAAAGCGGACAGACGGGCTTCAAAATGGGTTGACAATAGTTCCACAAAAGACGTGAGGACCCGACGGTTAAATTGTATGTCTCGAAAGTTTTTAGTGCAAAATGTGTACCACGGAAGAGGGCATGATAGGTAGACCGTAATAAGGAAGAGGCTATGATATGAGTCTGGTTGTAAATTTGTATATCGTTGAAGTCACGATACTATTCGCAGGTCATGGAACAATAGAAGTCCAATCTAGAGCCCACCTACTGGGAATCCACGGTCAGAGAAGTGTTTGGGTATGGAATGGGGAAGCAGTTGGTCGGTGTCAAGATATAAGAGCACGAGTGCAACCATGAACCCGCAAGTCTGCCTACCCATCCAACCAGACATTTTCGAAAAAAAGAATAAGTGACGAGAAAGATAAAGTTCAGGGAAAAGAGAAATGGATATTTGGCTAAGTACAAAAGATGGAAAAGAAGGGCCAATATATTCACATCTGTAATAGATATCTCATTTCCTGCCAAGATATATACTTGGAAAGAAGTGAAAAGGTGGCAGGCACAGAAAACAACGACTAGGAATATGATCTGCGAGTTTACCTGGTTCTTGGTTGTATGCCTCGTCTATCAATTTGTATATCGTAGAACTTCGAGTAATTGTTTTAGCCAGCTAGTCCGACTGTCAATTTGTATAGTGTGGAACTCTGGGTGTTGTTTGTATGACACAGAGCTATAGAGGACATGCTTTTCCCTTTAATATAACCTCTATGATGCAAATGTAGTATGTGGCTCGTTTTAGCACTTTTTCCATCTGTAAACAACGACAATATTGAGACCTCCATCCCTGGAGCCCATGCATCAATTTGTATATCGTGGAACTTCGAATGTTGTTTGGAGGTCACGGAAAAATAGAAGTGTAATGTTGAGCAAACCAACGTGTAAGTCTGCCTGTCAATTTGTATATCACAGAAATCTAGGTGCTACTTGTAGGACACAGAACAATAGATGCCCAATTTAAACAAAGGGGAAGCGCTCGGTCGAAATGCGTGAATCCACCAACCCACGCAGCAAGGAATTTTTGGGAAAAAATGATTAAGTAACTAGGAAGAGAAACTACAGGGGATAAAAGAGTGGGAAAATAGAAAGGCGGAGGGCAGTTTTCATAAGTGCGAATTGGTTTCAAACAAGCCCCATTGTTGCAAAATGATCATTTTTTACTAATTGTCAACAAATGCTTTGTTGAAGATTAGATTTTATTGCAATGTGTGGGTGTAAGTGTGTTCTTGATACATTGTTCCATGACTGTAACATATAAACTTAAGTATTAAACTTCTTGCATTATGGGTTGTTAGCATTAAATCTTAATAATTGCATGTCTAGAAACAAGAATGATGATTTTTCTTCAACATTGTAATTTGGTATTGCTATGCTCTATCAGCATTGCAAATAGAATTGAACGTTGGTTTGAAATTGTGTGTAATCCATTTTTTGTTTGCATAAAAGTTGGGTTGATCAACACAGTACATTGTCATATAATTGTTAGATGCTCCATCTTAGAACAAATTACCTAAGTAAATACAGTATCGAAGAATTACAAGACCACCGAACCAAGCCAATGAGAAAAGGCGTTAAATCCTTAAAAGAAGCAACACCGAAGACTCGAAGGCAAATCTTTTTAATAGAAAATCCATTTAAAAAAAAAAAAAGCACTGAGTATTGTACATCTATCCTTAGAAATTGTATCTAGTTCTTTGGGCCAAAGCATTGAACGTATTTTCCAAAAACACAAGCACGGTGTTGTAACAATATTGAAATTTTGGCTTTCGGTAACTTAGGAGAGAAACAAATTGTAGTGTTTAAATACCGAAAGTGTAGATATGAGAAAATGACCATCTGTCTATCATGCACATCACTGAATGTTCTCTACTTGTCATCTTCAGTCAAATAATGTCGAAGTCATCCCCAAATTCCATAGCAGTATAACAGTCACAAGCCAACTCACGAAAAATCCAAAGACATGGTTCATGTGAGAATAAAAGAAATGTACCATATGTTCAAGCATTGAGTCACAAGGAGAATGAATGGAAGCATTGGCAGTGGAACGACCGCATACACCGAGCATTAAGCCACATGGAGAAAAATCTCACGAGTCTGATTTTTTTTCCGTCAGGGATTTGGCCGACATAGATATTTTAATAACTACAGCCCCGATCCCTGAATTCACTAAAGTATTAAAGGATAAGTCGGGTCAAATAAAGATTAAGAAAGATTAACGTTAATAAATCTCATCGCAATTTCGTGATTCAGGATTTCTCACGTCAAGTATTATCGAAGTCTCGACACTTAAATCCATGAAAGGTTAAAGATTAATTGCTAATCATGATTAATTAAGAGATTAAAACAAATGATTATCGTCTAATTAATCCCATCGTGATTTTGCGATTCGAGATTCCTTGCATGTCATAACTCTTGAGGACATGATACTCGAAACCCGAAGGCTCGAAAGAGTGCAATGTAAAAGCCGAAATCTATTTCGGGGATTTTCCCATCAGGGATTTGGCCGACGTGGAAATTTTAATAACCATTGCTTCGTTTCCCCGAATCTCGAAAACCCGAAATCGAGACTCCAGTCATATGCAAAACTTCTTTAGAAAAACGCAATTTTCTCAGTTGTGGAGAGGTCTTTTTTCACGTTCGAATAGTCGATCGACATATAAAAATCCTAAGTTGTCCAGTGGTGTCTTCAGAATTTCATTTTCAGATTGGTAAGGCAGTAAAAAGTCCCCTGCAATATGAGGTTCATTTTTAGAAATGTGGTGGTTTTTACTATGATGAGTCATCATTTTCAAATGAGGATTCTGAGCGATTGGGGTATCATTTTGAGAAATGGCTGGATAATTTTGTTCCTAACACATCAGAGATCATTAGACTCTTTCATTTTTCCTACAAGTGTCACAGATTGGGAGAATCAAATCCATCTCCGAGCCCTAATTTTCGGATTTCATATTTTCCTTTTTTGACACATGTTTGTTAAATGCAGATTTGGGGAAAATGAAAAGGGGTCTCAGGGAAATGAGAGAGGTTTTTGCTCAGAATAAACAAATGCACAAAACCCTCTTTCATTTTATACACAGTTATCGCGATTCGAGAGATACAGAGCCATAACCGTAAATATTAATTGATAATCATGATTAATTAAGAGATTAAAACAAATGATTATCGTCTAATTAATCCCATTGTGATTTTGCGATTCGAGATTCCTTGCATGTCATAACTCTTGAGGACATGATACTTGAAACCCGAAGGCCCAAAAGAGTGCAATGTAAAATCTGAAATCTATTTCGGGGATTTTCCCATCGGGGATTTGGCCGACGTGGAAATTTTAACAACCACTGCTTTGTTTCTCCGAATCTCGAACACCCGAAATTGACACTCTGGTCATATGCAAAACTGCTTTAGAAAAACACAATTTTCTCAGTCATGGAGAGGTCTTTTTTCACGTTCGAATAGTCGATCAACATATAAAAAGCATAAGCTATCCAGTGGTGTCTTCATAATTTCATTTTCAGATTGGTAAGGAAGTAAAAAGTCCCCTGCAATATGAGGTTCATTTTCAGAAATGTGGTGGTTTTTACTATGATGAGTCATCATTTTCAAATGAGGATTTTGAGCAACTGGGGTATCATTTTGAGAAATGGTTTGACAATTTTTTTCCTAACACATCAGAGATCATTAGCCTCTTTCAGGTTTCCTACAAGTGTCACAGATTGGGAGAATCAAATCCATCTCCAAGCCCTAATTTTCGGATTTCATATTTTCCTTTTTTGACACATGTTTGTTAAATGAAGATTTGGGGAAAATGAAAAGGGGTCTCAGGGAAATGAGAGAGGTTTTTTCTCAGAATAAACAGATGCACAAAACCCTCTTTCATTTTATACACAGCTATCGGGATTCGAGAGATATAACCACAAAGATTAATTGTTAATCGTGATTAATTAAGAGATTAAAACAAATGATTATCGTCTAATTAATCCCATCGTGATTTTGCGATTCGAGATTCCTTGCATGTCATAACTCTTGAGGACATGATACTCGAAACTCGAAGGCCCGAAAGAGTGCAATGTAAAATCCAAAATCTATTTTGGGGATTTTCCCATCGGGGATTTGGCCGACGTGGAAAATTTAATAACCACTGCTTCATTTCCCCGAATCCCGAAAACCCGAAATTGAGACTCTAGTCATATGCAAAACTACTTTAGAAAAATGAAATTTTCTCAGTCGTGGAGAGGTCTTTTTTCACGTTCGAATAGTCGATCGACATCTAAAAATCCTAAGCTATCTAGTGGTGTCTTCAGAATTTCATTTTTAGATTGGTAAGGTAGTAAAAAGTCCCCTGTCATATGAGGTTCATTTTCAGAAATGTGGTGGTTTGCGAAAGAGGGGTATCATTTTGCGAAACAGCTGGAGGATTTTTTGCCTAACACATCATAGATCATTATCCTCTTTCATTTTTCCTACAGGTGTCACATATTGGGATAATATAATCCATCTCCAGGCCCTAATTTTCGGATTTCATATTTTCCTATTTTGACACATGTTTGTTAAATGCAGATTCGGGGAAAATGAAAAGGGGTCTCAGGGAACTGAGAGAGAGTTTCACTCAGAATAAACAGATGCACAAAACCCTCTTTCAGTTTATACACATCTCTGGTGATTCAAAATATACAAAGCCATAACCGCAACCCTAGTTTTTGACAGTTTGGCCCATTTTCTATGGCAGAATGTTTAAATATTGGTTGTAACTATTGTTACCTTTTAGATTAGAGAGGATTTTGACCTCAATAGATATATGAGGCATATTTGTAAAAGGAAAGGGGGGCCAAGACACAAAGGAGTAGTACTCTTGGGTTGTAGCTTTCATTTTCAGTTTAATAAAAGATTACATACGCATGTTTTATCCATATCAGACATTCTTGTGATGTTGCTTGCAAAGTTTGTCCATTTTCTTATTTTCAATATCACTCCATCTATCTTTTATTCTCGATTTGTAACTATTTTGTAATAGAATTCATCCTCTATTAAATGCTCTGTTGCAGATTGGTTATAGGTTGTTTCTTGCAGAGATCAAGGTTCAGAATTCATCCTTTGCTAGATGCTTTGCCCCAACCATCTCTTTCCACTGATTTATGCTTGGAATTCACTCATTGCTAAGTTCTCCTTGTGTATTGATATGTTTTCTCTTTATTCTTCTGCCATACTTTTATAAATCCTTCTCTTTGTAATCATCTTCTATCTCACCTCTGCTCCATGAATTTCCATTTCTAAAACACTCTTATTATTTGCTTGATCATTTGACTCCATGCCCAATGGACTACCTCCCAGTCCAACCCATCAACCCTAAAATCCTCAAAACTTTTTGTTACCCATAGATCTTCCCGTTGTTAAGCTTATTGGATATCATATCGTGACATATATTCGAGAGATCCCTCTTGGGTTGGAAGGGGCAAATTCTAATCAAAAGTGGTTCATGGTTATCTCAGAATTTACTTGAACGCAACCCAAATCAAATTCTGAGTGATAACTTATTATTTCATTTAAAATGTGCTAAGGCTTGGCTCTATTACAGCCTAAAACCAACTCCTGCGACAACACACAGGATCCGAAGTATGTAGGATCCTTGCATTTTTCTCCTCGATGGATCATCTTGTGGTAAAATTGATAGTTCTAAGAAGCTTCCTACAAGGAAGAAAATGAAAAACGTTGCAGGTAAAATGGAATAACCCTTAACTGAAAGTTAGGTCACACCTAGAAACCGTCTTTGCACAGTTGAAAAATTTTCAGGGACACAGGTTGCACGTGCAATTTCAGAGGCCCAAATTAGTCCATTCTGGCTGGAAGGAGATGACTAGTAGAAATATGCCTTGCACCAGTGGGAGTTCTGGTCCTCATTCTCGAAGATGTTATTTGTATATTCAGAGAACATGACAGTAGTCCCGCAATTGAATATGTTGTTTCCTTGAAATATATCTCTAGGTGCATCAACATATCATTTCCTTATAGTGAAAGTATTGCACCCATAACAGACTAATTTGGACCTCTGGAATTCATACTTTTGAGCTTCAAAGTGGCTATGCGTTCAACGTCAATTTCTTTTCTGAAACTCCTTATTTTGGTGTTGTCGGGACCGTCATCATTGAGCTCGGAAGTTTCGCCCATTATGGTTGATTTCAATTTGGGCGTAGGAGTGGGAATAGTCTTTTCATTGCCATCATCCATTTCCATATCATCGCCCTTCATATCATCTTCTTCTGACTCGGAATCCATGACATTAACCTCTGCGCCAACCATCAATGCAATTGCGCAGGTTCTCTGAGCAGGTAGGGTTTTCTCAGAATTATTTGGCTTGAAATATATCTCTTGGTGTACCAAGGGACCATCTCCTTTTTTTCTCCTAGGAGGAGGGAGATGAGTAGTAATAATATGCCCTCGAATACTGGAACCTCTGGCCATCATGCCCGAATGTGTTTACTGTATCTGGATAGAACTGCTGCCACAAGTTAAGGAGAATTTTTGTTTTCTCCATACAATGTTTGAAAAGAAAATTAGGGAGGGATAATATAACCATCCGCAAATTATGGTTTAATGCATATCAATGGAAGATCTCCTCGATCCTTTCGTCAATCAATGACAATATCCAAGGTTCATGCGTAATGATCTGTTACCATTCAAGCTCACTAATTGCATACTTATAAAAAAGTGTGAAGGTGGCGGTGACGACAAAGAGCGATTAAGAATCAGATATTTCTTAAACGTATCAACCGGCCGGTGCACAAAACAGATTGCATCATGTTTGAAATGAATATTTGGAAAGGATAACACTCTTCTCCACAAATATTGGTTTAATTCGTAGTAATGACAAATCTTCTCTGACATTCTGGACATTAATGATAATCTTAACAGTTCCTGAAGGATGAACTACTAGCATTAAAGCTTGATAATTTCATATCTAGAAATAAGTACGAAGGTAATGATGATGGCAAAGAGAGACCAAGCATTTCACATTTTGTCCACCCACCAACCCGCGAAACAGATTCCAAGAAATGCCCAAGTCTGGAAAGAAGTCGAGCGGGTTACAAAAAAAAGGTCAGAAGATATACCCAGGAGACGTGGGGGGCCAATGGTCATATTGCATCTCAGTGATAGATATCAGCCATCAATTTGTATATAGCAGAATTTTGGGTGTTGTTTTTGTGTAGGGGAACAACGAAAGAACAATGTCGAGAGGGGAATTTGTATATTTTTGAACTTCGGGTGTTGTATATAAAAGCATGAAAAATTCAAAAAAAGGACCAAGTAAACAGAAAGTGAAATAATACGAGATGAAGAGGAATTTGTTTGCCAATTTGTAAATTACGGAAGTTCGGTGCTATTTGCATGCCGCGAAACAATGGAAATGCAATGTTGAACCCGCCCATGTGGGAACCTGCGATTCAAAAGGTTTGTTCAATATGAAACGGGGAAGCGGTTAGTCGGGTTGGTGATATAAAAGTAACAATGGAAACCTGAATACATGAATGTGCCAAATCCAACACCTAGACATTTTTTGAAAAATGAGTAAGTAAAGAAAGGGAAAGCAAAGGGAAAAAGAGAAAGAGGATGGCGATTTTCGGAAGAGGGAATTGTTGTAGGAAAGCACCATTGATGGTATTAACAGTAACTATGGAGTGTGATAAACATGTTGACAGGTTCTTCAATCAAGGAATAGATACATCGAGCAATGTTTATAGTTTCCAGGATTTGTTTGTATAAGAGAAGCGTCTAAAAGTTATAAGAAAATCATTTTTTGGATGTTTAAGTAAAGTTTTTGTATTGCTAGCTTCACCGCAAGTATAAAAATGACGAATTTGAATTTTAATGTCCTCTTGTTCATATGATTGTTCCATTAGACTTCGCATAGTATATATTCTTTTATTTCAATTTGTTTGCTAATTTTATAGATTGTGGAAGTCAGGGTGTTGTTTGCAGGCGACGAAACAATGGAAATGCAATATTGAACCTGCATATCTGGTAACTAGCCTATGAGGAAAAATGCAAGCCAAAAAGTTTTTACAATATGAAATGGGGAAGCAGTCGGTCGGGCTAGTGATATAAAAGTAAGTGATATATGAAGATGTGAATCCACCAACTTCTGCACCTAGAAATTTTCCAAAAAATGAGTAGTACATACTAAATATGTACTTCTATAAAGTATGGACATGAGATTTTATAGAGAATGTACAGATCTTGCATTCCATACTTAGCCATGTTTTGGATCGTAGGATCTCAGGTTGGCGGGCTCAAAATTTGGCCTCTATTGTTCTATGCCCTACAAATAACACCCAAAATTCTGTGATATACAAATTGACAAGCAGACCTATGAGATGGCTGGCTCAACATTGCACTTCTATTATTCTGTGTCCTCCAAACAACACTCATAGTTCCACGATATACAAATTGACAGATGGACTCCAGGGTTGGCGGGCTCAAGATTGCGATTGTTTGTGGATGGTAATCCCTATCAACTATCTAACATTATCTAAAAGAATTATTTTCCATACTAAATTATTAATATGAAATATTGATATTGTACAATTTAATTAGACAAAAAAGTTTGTAAAATATGAAATGGGGAAGCGGTCAGTCAAGCTGGTGATATAAAAGTAATTGAAATCTGAAGACGAGAAACCGCCAACTTTTGCACCAAGAAATTTTCTGAAAAACGAGTAATACATACTAAACATGTACTTTTATAAAGTATGGACATGAGATTTTACAGAGCATGTATGGATCCTGAATTCCATACTTAGCCAACATTGCTAAGTATTGTTCTGTTTCCTCCAAACAACAGTTGGAGTTCCGCGATATACAAATTGACAGACGGACTCCAGGACTAGCGGGATCAAGATTGTGATTGTTTACGGATGGTCATCCCTATAAACTATCTAACATTATCTAAAAACATTATTTTCAAATACTAAATTATTAATATTAAATATTGATATTGTACAATTTAATTACATAAAATTATTAAAAGATGTCAAATCTCTTATTTTAAAAAATTATAGTAATTCTATCACCACAAGCATAACGATGACCAATTTGAATTTTAAGGACCTCGTGTTGATATGATAGCACAATTGGAATTCATACAGTTTATATCCGTTTATTGCAATATGAAACGGGGATGCGATTGATCGGGCTGATGATATAAAAGTAAGTGAAATCTGAAGACGTGAATCCACCAACTTCCGCACCTAGAAATTTTCTGAAAAATGAGTAATACATACTAAATATGTACGCTTATAAAGTATGGACATGAAATTTTATAGAGCATCTACGGATCTCTCATTCCGTACTTAGCCACTTTTTGGATCACTGGTTCTCGAGCTGGCGGGCTCAAAATTGGGCCTCTATTGCTCTGTATCCTACAAATAGCACCCAGAGTTCCACGATATACAAATTGACAGGTAGACTTGTGGGTTGGATGGCTCAACATTGCACTTCTATTGTTTTGTGTCCTCTAAACAACACTCAAAGTTATGCGATATACAAATTGATAGACGAATTCTAAGGCTGGCGGGCTCAATATTTTTATTGTTTACGGATGGTGATACCTATCAACTATCTAACAATATCTAAAAACATTATTTCAATACTAAATTATTGATATTAAATATTTATATTGTACAATTTAATTACATAAAATTATTAAAGGATGTTAAATATCTTATTTAAAAGAAAAACCCGTGTATTCGGAAACTTGCGATCCAAAACATTTGTAAATTTTGAAATGGGGAAGCGGTCAGTCAGGCTAGTGATATAAAAGTAAGTGGAAATATGAACACATGTATCTGCCAACTTCCACACCTAGAAACTTTCCGAGAAATGAGTAATACATACTAAATATGTACATATGGATCCCTCATTCAATACTTAGCCACGTTTTGTATCGTGGGTTCTCGGGCTAGCAGGCTCAAAATTGGGCCTTTATTGTTTCGTGTCCTACAAATAGCACCCAGATTTCTGCAATATACAACTTGACAGGTGGACTTGCGGGATGGTTGGCTCAAAATTTCACTTTTCTTGTCCTGTGTCCTCCAAACAACACTCAGAGTTCCGCAATATACAAATTGATAGTCGCAATGTTGATGTGATATCACAATTGGAATTCACACAGTTTATATTCATTTATTACAATATGAAACAGGGAAGCGGTCGGTCGAGCTCGTGATATAAAAGTAATTGAAATCTGAATACGTGAATCCGCCAACTTCTGCACCTAGAAATTTTCCAAAAAATGAGTAATACATACTATATATGTACACTTATAAAGTATGGACATGAGATTTTATAGAGTATGTACGAATCTCGCATTCCAGACTTAGCCACTTTTTGGATCGCAAGTTCTTAGGCTGGAAGGCTCAAAATTGGGCCTCTATTTCTCTGTATCCTACAAATAGCACCCAGAGTTACGCGATATACAAATTGACAGGCAGACTTGCGGGTTGGTTGGCTCAGCATTGCTCTTCTATTGTTTTGTGTCCTCTAAACAACACACGGATTTCCGCGATATACAAATTGACATACGGACTCCAGGGCTGGTGGGCTTAAGATTGCCATTGTTTACGGATGGTGATCCCTCTCAACTATCTAACATTATCTAAAAAACATTATTTTCAATACTAAATTATTAATATTAAATATTGATATTGTATAATTTAATTACATAAAATTCTTAAAGGATGTTAAATATCTTATTTAAAATAAACACCCGCGTATTCGGAAACTCGCGATCCAAAACATTTGTACAATTTGAAATGCGGAATCGGTCGGTCGGGCTGGTAATATAAAAGTAAGTGGAAATCTGAACACATGTATCCGCCAACTTCCGCACCTAGAAAATTTTCGAGAAACGAGTAATACATACTAAATATGTACATACGGATCCCTCATTCCATACTTAGCCACTTTTTGGATCGTGGGTTCTCGGGCTAGCCGGCTCAAAATTGGGCCTCTATTGTTCTATGTCCTACAAATAGCACCCAAAGTTTTGCGATATACAAATTGACAAGCGGACTTGCGGGCTGGTTGGCTCAACATTTCACTTATATTGTCTCGTGTCCTCCAAACAACACTCAGAGTTCCGCGATATACAAATTGACAGTCACAATGTTGATATGATAGGACAATTGAACTTCACACAGTTTATATTCATTTATTACAATATGAAATAGGGAAGCGGTCGGTCAGGCTGGTGATATAAAAGTAAGTGAAATATGAAGATGTGAATCTGCTAACTTCCGCACCTAGAAATTTTTCGAAAACAAGTAATACATACTAAATATGTACGCTTATAAAGAATGAACATGAGATTTCATAGAGCATGTACAGATCCTTCATTCGATACTTAGCCACTTTTTGGATCGTGGGTTCTCAGGCTGGCGAGTTCAAAATTGGGTCTCTATTTCTCTGTATCCTACAAATAGCACCCAGAGTTTCGTGATATACAAACTGACAGGCGGACTTGCAGGTTGGATGGCTCAGCATTACACTTCTATTGTTATGTGTCCTCCAAACAACACTCGGAGTTCCACGATATACAAATTGATAGACGAACTCGAGGGTTGGCGGGCTCAAGATTTCCATTGTTTACAGATGGTGATCCCTATCAACTATCTAACATTATCTAAAAACAATATTTTCAATACTAAATTATTAAAATATTGATATTGTACAATTTAATTACATAAAATTATTAAAGGATGTTAAATATCTTATTTAAAAGAAAAACCCGCATATTCGGAAACTTGCGATCCAAAACATTTGTACAATTTGAAACGGGTAAGCGATTGGTTGGGATGGTGATATAAAAGTAAGTGGAAATCTGAACACGTGTATCTGCCAACTTCCACACCTAGAAATTTTCCAAGAAATGAGTAATACATACTAGATATGTACATACGAATCCCCCATTGCATACTTAGCCACTTTTTGGATCGCGGGTTCTCGGGCTGGCGGGCTCAAAATTGGGCCTCTATTGTTATGTGTCGTACAAATAGCACCCAGAGTTCCATGATATACAAATTGACAGGAGGACTTGCGGGTTGGCTGGCTCAACATTGCACTTCTATTTTCATGTGTCCTCCAAACAGAACTCGGATTTTCATGATATACAAATTGACAGATGGACTCTAGTACTGTCGGGCTCAATATTGCCATTGTTTATGGATGGTCATCCTATCTAACATTATCTAAAAAAAATATTTTCAAATACTATTAATATTAAATATTGATATTGTACAATTTAATTACATAAAACTATCAAAGGATGTGAAATGGCTTATTTTAAAAAAAAATGAAGGAAACAAAACAAAGTTTGTTTAAATTCTATCACCACAAACATAACAACTACCAATTTGAATTTTAAGGGCCTCTTGTTGATACGATAGCACAATTGGACTTCTCACAGTATATATTCATTGATTTCAAATTATTCTAGGAGATTAATTTTACCAAGTTCACCAATCAAGAAAAAATGCTAAAACAAGCCACATAATACATTTTCGTCACAACGCCATACAAATTGACAGGTGGATTTGCGCGCTAGCTGGCAAAAAAATTGCAATTTTGTTGTTTCATGTCCTCCAATCAACAGTCGGAGTTCCATGATATACAAATTGACAGACGAAGCATACAATCAATAACCAACTAAACTCCAAACAGGTTGCAAGAAAATTCCCACAAGGTTCCATAGAGCAACACACATCAAGCTTTGCATCAAACAATTTTTTATATACAAAGAAAAGAATTTGTGACATTCGTTTTCTCTTACATCTTGTATATGTTCCCACGATAAAATAACCAAGGCCATGGGATATATGGGGTTTGTTTCCATGCTTCCCATTTTTGGATCAAACAATCTTATGTGCATGCAATCTCAAGTACTCGAGTCCGACGAACATTCATCTGGGTGTTGAATAAATATTACAGAGACACATGAGATATTTTTGTTTCCTGCCAAACTTTGATATGTTTTTTTTTTCCTTCTTCAGCCGATATGCAAAATTGTATTATCCTCATTTAAGGTAAATTTGTTGTGCAACCGGAAGTCACGCAGCATGCAGACATTGCTTTCCTTTTTCTGTAGATATGTTTCATACGACAATTCTGCCAAACTAGGAAGCACATCTTGTAACAGAGGATGCCTAATTGTACAATGCACAGTTGTGTTGCCCACGGTTTGGATGGAAGCATTGACGCAATGTCCATATATATATCGACATTTTTCACAGCATCGCAGACAATCAATCGTATCATCACTTATCAAAGCGGAAGAAGAAACAAGAGAGTTGCATTTCGCACATACAAGCTCAAAGGGGGTCGAGTACGCATTCGCTGCAAAAAAAACACCTTCAACCTAGAAATGAGAGCATAGGACTTAATCCATTGAACAATATAATACACAAATGCACCTCCGCCCCTTCAAAAAATAAATAAATAAAACAAAATGCAAAAATTTGGTGAAGGTTATTTGTATGAGAAAAGTGAGGATGACTTTGTGGATGTATACACACAACAATTGTAGAGATAGCTAGTTTCTTCAGATCCTGTACTATGTATGCTTTCAACTCTGTTACAAATGTTGATTGGGTTTTGTGAAAGATCCTTTCTCTAACATCCCTTTTCTTTGTTATATTTTTGAAGAGCATAAGTGGAAACTTCCCTTTATGCAATTGATGTTCCATTGATGAAAACAAATTTGAATAGGTATAGAACAATTGCAGCTGCAACATGGAACAATGCAATATTTGTGTAACTTACCCGAGATACATGCACATATGAAAGTAAAGGACAAAACTAGATATGGAAAGCGATACCATTGCCTTGTATTTGTCCGACTCTCCATCCTTTATATGGATAATGTGTTGCGAGCCAAGTTTTCTCACTAGTGTGATAGCTACGCCAATGGTTCTGATTGGGTAAATACCACTACTTTGTGCAAGCTGGTTGATAGTCACATCCGGGACGAAACGATATTCTCAACAAACAATGAGAATTTTTTCCATAATACTTGTTTCGTTGAGAGAAATAATCTGATCACAATCACCACAGTCATATACTGTTTTGGGCGATATATTAAAATTTGTAATGGATATCCCATTACCTGACAATATCTTTTCTGCATGTTTCTAGACAAGTTGTGTAGGAATAGTCAGTGTGACTGCCATCATGACCTCCTCGTCTGTCATGTCAACATGCATAATGGATATAGTTTTGTTTTCCTTGTCCAAGTAGGTGCTATAGACAACCATTATGTCCCCGATGAACACTTGTCAAGCTCGACAATTGTTCAAGCCCTCTATTGATAGTACTTTGGATGTTACAACTCTAGACCTGGTGACAATTTTTGAATAGGAAAACTAAAGTGAACGGTAGTGTGCATTTTTTTTTTGTATTCTTCTTTCACTGGCATAAATCTAAAAGTACATGCATAGCTTGGATGAACTATGGAGCCATAGATTTGCAACCACACCTCTTAATCTGCAGAACCTACGCTATGTTCGGCGTCTCGCTTGTACTTGTTGATACTTCTTGTGAACTACAAACCATGTATTGTAGATGACATCAACATATTCACCATTCCATAGATGCATAAATAGTCGAGAATATTTGTTTGGTAAACATACTAGGAGTAGAGTGTATGCATCTTTACCTTTGCCCTTGTTGGTCTGTTGAGAGAAACAACGAGAATTTTTTCCATAATACTTGTTTCGTTGAGAGAAATAATCCAATCACAATCACCACAATCATATACTGTTTTGGGCGATATATTAAAATTTGTAATGGATATCCCATTACCCGACAATATCTTTTTTGCATGTTTCTGAACAAGTTGTGTAGGAATAGTTAGTGTGACTGTCATCATGACCTCCTCGTCTGTCATGTCAGCATGCATAATGGATCTAGTTTTGTTTTCCTTGTCCAAGTAGGTGCTATAGACAACCATTATGTCCCCGATGAACACTTGTCTAGCTCGAAAACTGTTCAAGCCCTTTATTGATAGTACTTTGGGTGTTACAACTCTAGACCTGGTGACAATTTTTGAACAGGAAAACTAAAGTGAGTGGTAGTGTGCATTTTTTTTTTGTATTCTTCTTTCACTGGCATAACTCTACAAGTACATGCATAGCTTCGATGAACTATGGAGCCATAGTTTTGCAAACACACCTCTTAGTCTGCAGAACCTGCGCTATGTTTGGCGTATTGCTTGTACTTGTTGATACTTCTTGTGAACTACAAACCATGTATTGTAGATGACATCAACATATTCACCATTCCATAGATGCATAAATAGCCGAGAATATTTGTTTGGTTAACATACTAGGAGTAGAGTGTATGCATCTTTACCTTTGGCCTTGTCGGTTTGTTGATGTATGGGATGACTAACTGCTCATGGCCATGTCACTAGTCCAACATTTTTTGATGCAAGCATGTTTATATGAACATCAGAATGACTAAACAATCATATGCATTGTATATTGTCGATAATAGTTATTAATGTCACATGCAACATGGAAGGAGGTGGAATATGAAATAGGGTGTCAAGGAATATACTCAAAAACATAAGGACCCAAGCGTAAAATTGTATGCCTCTAATTTTTTGACTGGAAAAATGTGTAACAGTAAACAGGGCATGAGGGCGGGGCACCATGGCCAATCTGTATATTGCAGACCCCGAAAGCCAGGGGAGAAATATTGAACCCTCCAGCCCGACACACACAATCGACAAAGTAGGTAAGTATGGAATAAGGTAGAAGCGTGAGCATACATATGAAATCGTTAGTCCGCCAACTGATGCACAAAGGAATTTTTGGAAAGACCACTAAGCAGATCAATTATAAAACAAAAGGGATAATAGAAAATGGAAAAAGTAGAAATAGGGAGGGCAGAAAGGCCCATTGCTTCCAAGTCATCGTTTTCTAGTCTAATATTATATGCCCCCACCCAGTTTGTATATTTAATTTACCATCACAATTGGTATACCTTTTCAAAGATTGTACCACGGAACCCTCTATTGTTGCACATAACAATTCATCTTCATGTCCAACCAAATTTTTTCTTATAAGGTAGCAATGTCGAATATGGAATGTACATGAAGGCAAGTTAGTATGAAGACAGACATGTAGAAGAAAGAGTAACAGTTCTATTTATTCCAATGTAGCAGCAAACAAAATATGATTCACATGAGAATATGCAGAAAGATATTATCTTTGAAGGAAGGGAAGAAAAATAAATAAAAGGTGCAAAGAAGGAGAGCAAGAACAAAAAATATACAGACAGTAAATGAAAAAATGAACACTAGAATATGAAATAAGAGTACAAGTATCCACCTCTGTAATTCCTCGTCTACATTCCCTCCAAAGATTCCAGCATCCTCTCTAGCCATTTTGTTTGTTTAAATGTAGCAATGCAGAAAAAATACAACCGACATGAAGTAGGTTAGTATGCAGGAAGACATGTAATGAAGATAAGTTATTATGTAGGAAAGTATGCAACATCTACACACAATAAAATAGGTGAACACATATACAGACAATAAATGAAATACAAAACAATGGAATATGAAATAACAATACAAGCATGTACCTTTCTATCTCCTCTTCAACTGATGCAGCCAAGACTTCGTCGTTTTCTCCAGCTATTCTGTTTGTTTGAATGTGGGAACGCACAAAATACAATGAACATGAATGGAAGCTGGTATGCACCAGAGAACAAGTAATATGTACATATTGTAAAAGACATTGAACGAATAGTCTAAAAGATACGCAAAAACATGAACCTTTGCGCTTCTCCATCCATAGTTGTAAATATGTAATTTTTTTCCCTGCCCAAAATATATTACAAGCCACAAAATATTACAAAATTGCATGGTCGTAGCTAAACGATTTTTGGTTTTCCGTGGAAAAGTATCCAGATATGATTCCACCCATGGAAATACATGTTCTTTATCCTCTACACAGACTATTGTGCCCACGATACAAGATTTTAGTTTTCCATGGCAAACTACCCAAATATGCTTTCAGAGATGGAAATATAATTTTGCAGAATCTTTGTTGTACATATCATATCTCAAGTACAAGACAAATTGTATCGTGGGCACACCAATCTGTGTAGAGGATAAATAACATGTATTGTCATATGGGCACATTTCACCATACATGGTTTATAACTGTAGCCTGCATATGTTTTATTTTAACAAAAAAAACATCGGATATTTCAATTTCACATGTACTTCTCAAAATATTTTTCATGCAACTATTTTCTATCATGTCAACACTGAAGCACCAGCAAAATATCACAGAAAAATAGATATTGACCTCGCCAGATAGGGAAAATAACACAACTCCATGTCCACTAGTGGGTGTAGGGTTTGAACACCGTAAAGCGCCCAAAAAATAATAATAATACAAAAAAAAACAACTCCAACTACCGGTGCAGGACCCCAACCTTGCAAAGCCGAATCAAACAAAATAAAACAGCAAGCACCAAACCAACGAGAAAGCATGAACATGCCCAAATACAGCCCCAGGGCCCCAAAGCGTAAACTTGAGCCAAACAAACACAACCAACAACCGACGAACCAACGAACCAACGAACAAGAAACAACCACCAAACCAGTAAACAACATATGTATCTCCAAGGATTAAGAAACTGCAGCCGAAACGCAGAAGGAACCGGAAACATATGACAAGCATGCTAGCAGAAAAAAGAAAAAATTCTTACTTGCAAACTACAAACACTGAACAACAAAGAAGGAATAGAAAATGAAACTATGGCATGGAAAATTACTCTGAAATGACGAAAGGAAGAAGCATAGGTCGAATTGTGAACCAAATAACAACAACAAGAAGCTACCGACAAACCAGTGAAGAAGACGCACTCACCGAACCAACAAACAATGTATGTAGCTTCAACAATGACGAAATTGCATTGCAAGGCTAGAAGAAGGATGAAAGATACAATATCTATTCAACTGGCGGTGGACAACAATATTGTGCAAAATCACTACAACATTGTATAGAACATTTCGAGGAAAATTGTACTGTGAGAAGCGTATCTAGATAAACATTTAAGGTTGTCAGGTTGTCTAAGGACCTCGCGGTAGGCAAAAAATTAAGTTGGCAGGCCTATTGGAGGACCTTTCATCATGTAAACATTTAATCTTTCAAGCCTATTCAAGCACCTCAAAAAAAGTGTCAATACATTTCAATACAAATACATGCGGCAGGGGTGTTATAAACTTTGGAATTATCGATCACTATAAATCTTGGATATCTAAACATTTCAATATGATTAGTACAAATAAAAAAATCATTATAAATGATCTAAGACAATGCTAGAAGAAAATGCTAAGAAAAACATTCGAACTAATGCTAGCATTAATCACCCTTCAAGCAATGTGTAAGAAAAATATATGATTCAAAAAGACTGTAGACAATCAAAAAGTTTGGATATGCTAACATATAAAACATTGGGAATAGCGAAGCCGACAATAAGACCTCCAATTTGTTATCCAATTAGATCATTACATATATGGTACTTTTTATTATATAAAATTCAATGTTTTTAGTTCCATAGCTCCAACAATAGATATTATGCAAATATTTGTGGTCAAAAGACAAACTAATATGAGGTCAGTGAATTATCGATCGCTATAGTTCCTCTATGCCTACGGAAGGGACTAATAAGAGAATGGCAAAAGGATCGTCGATATTTTTTCTTGTTTTTTTCTCTTCAAAGGAAAATAAATTAACCTTGAGGCCATAGTTCTCTGCTTGGCTAATGCTAATAAATTGAAACCATGTATCTTTCTAATATGGTTAGCGAAATATTTTTCTCCTTCGATTCGTGTGTTTACTATAAATTCATCGATCTATTATTCTCCTTCGATCCGTTGTTTTACTATAAATTCATCGATCGACATGATCACTGTACTATCGATCTACGAGTTTGATGATTTTTTATCCGAGAAGACATGTGGTTCTGGTGTTTGTCTCGATGAGGTGGTTATTAACAACTAGCAAATCCTTCACCGAAATTTCACAGATCTTACAGTCTTCTTCTTTTATTATTTTATTTACCTAACTCAAACTCCAAACTAATAGACAGATGTGACTTAACATATGTTCTTTACCTCAAATTAAGACATATTCTACTTGTACTCACTTACTCCTTGATGCAAATGAATCAACCTTATCATGTAAATTACAATGTATGATGTCTATTGTGTCTATAAATTAATTGATTAATTAACTGGTTAAAAATAAGATTTGTGTATTAATTAATTAATTGATTTACAAGTGTTCTTAATGTGTCCAACCCCTCATCAATTAGGGTTTTTATGTTGGTGGTTTTGTTGGGTTGGGTGATCTGGATTATTTTCGGCACGAAATGAGAGCAGATATATAATAAAGAAATGTATAGAGATATCTCATATATCCAATAATATAGCATAAATATATCATAGATGCAACAATAAAAACAGAGATACAATAATACACAATTTTTATTAATGAGCAAAATGTACAAAGTTGTAGAAATATAGAGTGAAGGACTCGCTAGAATGGTGGTGGCTTATCTTTGAGAATAGATGTGATGGCTACTCACATTCGCAAGAAGATATTATTACAATGAGGCTCTAAATTCATTTTTAACATAAATAAAATCCAAAACCCTAACCTTGGAAGATGAAAAGCCAACAATTTTGTGGACCCCGTTTTGGGTCGTTTGGTGTATCAACTTCTCGGGGGTATAACTTTGGCATATGATCTATGTTTGGGGTACATGATAGCTCATTGGAAAGGTATAATTGAGGAGATTCATTTCTAGGGATCAATCAAAACCTTTTTCTATCAATGAGGTGCTCTATCCTAAAAAAACTTCATTTAGGCCCTCATATGGCCCCGGAAGTTCAGGAACCGAAAAAACTGCTAAAAATAGTAAATTTCCAGAAGATTGTTTTGAGACAGTCGAAATAGGTGGGTGGCCACTGATATCCACCTTGATCAATCATCCCTCCTTATGATTCAATGGTATCCATTGCGTTGAGTGCCCAGGGGAAAGGGAAAATCATTCGTTGAATCTGCATCTTGATGAGCTACTTGCCTTGTTGGAGAAGTTGCATAGCTTAGCTTGTTGAAGGTTGTCACAAACATATGGCTAGAAGGGTTGGGCATTTTTAATTATTCTAGATACATGATATTACTTTGTTCAAAAGGAATCCTTTAGCATTGCTTCAATATTCTCGACCTTCTTCTGTTGGACAAAAGGTGATTGGACTGAGGTTGCAGTGGTTGCGGTGTTCTTTTGTTCACATTTTGACTAGGCTGTGAAGAGGATGAATTTTGTAGTATGAGATACTACCTTGCAACACTGTTTAGGTGGGACATTTTTTGGAACTACCTCTGTTATCCTGTAGATATGGGCCCCTAGAGTAACAATGACACTATGGATTTGAGACTCATAAATAGCATGTCGCTTCCAGATATATGGTTGGCCCAAAAAAACATCACAGAAATCCAGTGAGGAAACATCACATAATACCTCATCCTTGAAGGATTGGATGTTGTACAAAAATCGACACTATTGGCTGACATAGAGGTCTCATCCCTGGCGAAGCCACCCAATGTTGTATGGTTGTGGGTGTGGTGTTTTCGATAATCCTATTTGTTTGAAAACCTCTGTTGATATGAGGTTCTTCTGGATTTTGCTATCAATAATAAAATGTAGCGGGGTCCCCTTCACCCACATCTATGAATGAAAAAGGAACCCCCCCTCTTCAAGATATATTGGTTCTTCTTGTTGAATTGTTGTGGTCGTGATAGTAGAAGTGGGGTCTGCATCGATGATGTGTATTTTCCCATTATTTTCTTAATTAGATTCTGAATCAGAGTTCGACTCCTTGTCTTTGATCTCATCCACCAATGATTTTTTTGAGAGACATTCATAAGTGTTGTGCTAGGATATTTTGTGGAAATCACACCACTCTCCTTCTTTTCCTTCCCGTGACCCTTCTTTTATTATGGCTTGGACTTTTTTTCAGGAGGCTGTTTGTTAGGGTCATTTTTATCATACTTTCGTTGTTTCAGATTTGTATACCCGAACTCCTATTTATTTTTGGGTCTAAATTTATGATTGATTTTGACAACATATCGATAGGAAGCTCCCAACAATGAGATGTCCAAAAACTCCATTTCATTTTGGATGTATTTGTGTAGAGCCCCACGGTATTTCAGAACCAAATTTTGCTTAGAATCTTTGATACCCATCTTTGGGCGCAAGGTATGGAAGGTATTAGTGAACTCTGGCATTACTTGTCCCCTCTCTTGATGTAGCATGGTCCATCTCATGTATTGGTCATCATAGTAACCAACAGGGTAATATTGTTCCTTAACCGCATCCATAAAAAAATCTCAAGTGGGATTGGACCCATATATTCTAGAATCCTCTGTGGAAATTTTCTCCCAATAAGTTTCCCACCAATTTTTGACATGGGGGAGATCCTTAAGAAGTGTGGAGCTGATATTTTCCCTATCGAAAAAAATTGTGAACAGAGAAATAACCTTCTAGAAGATTTAACCATTTTTCTAGGGCACCTGTATCTATCTGTCCTTCAAATACGGGAATATGAAAATTAACTTGTACCCTAAAAGGAAAGGTGCCTCCAAAGTGATCACTTGATGAATATGTGCTAGTTATTTTCGGTAAGCATTGAAGGAGATGGGAAAAATTCTCCATCATTTATGTTAATTTTTAGAGCATTGATTAAGTTTCTTTTCAATTTACTAGATAACCATAACATAGGTAGGATCACTGAGAGAAACACAATCACAAGATACACATCATTTATCCTGGGAAACCCTCATGGGGGAGAAAACCTAGAAAAAAAATCCTTAATATAGATAACCAATACAATGCCAAGACAATAAACCAAAAAACTAGAGAATATTCAACATTGAGCAATGCACCTCTCTCTTCCTTCTTCTCCCAACTGCAACTCTCCAAATTTGCGCACTTGATGAGTGAATGAGTGAGTGTACAAATGAGGCACTAGCCTCCTTTATTTATACTAGCTGGCAGGGGCTAGAAAGGTGTCTCTTCACTGGGAAGGGCCAAATTCTCTTCTTAGTGGTTAAAACCACTTTAAATAGGCCTAGGGGCTGACTTCTTAATTAGCATAATATAATTAGGGTTTTCCCAATCCACAAAAGTGGTTTTGGTCAAGTACAAATATCGACATGATCAATCCATAAAGGGGATATATCTGATGAATAATAACTCAATAATAAATAGAATAATCTTTGCAGTTACAATATTTCAACACCCCCCTTAACAAGAAGTGTATTCTACAACATCATCAGGAGAGAGAGAGGGAAGCAACATCAACAACATCTAAAACACTGATTGGCATATCTATAAATCATCAGATGTATTTCTCATCATGAATATCATCATCCACAACATGGAGCTGGAATGGAATAATCATTATCTTCATCGGCATAAATTAGTATAACACTAATACATCATCATCATCAATAATAACATCAACAACAACATCATCATCACAGCACAGAGGCTGGAGAAACAACATCATCACAACATGAAGGCTGGAGCAACAACATCGTCACAACATGAAGGCTAGAACAACCACATCATCATCATGGGGTAACAGAATGATGTGAGTGTTACAAAATTTTGTGGTACTCTAACAGTCCCTAAGGAGTTGTCCAAGAATTGTAAAATTCCCTAGGACATAAAATCCTAACGGAGTTACCATGTGGTACTCTGACAGAATGTCCTTACTGGAACTTTAGGATCTACCCAGGAATCATAAGATTCCCTAGGATTATAAAAATCATAATGGAGCTACCACTACTGACCATAGCTAGCATAGACATGCATAGGTACTTTGACAGACTGTCCTTACTAGAACTTCGAGATATGTCTAGGGATGATTGGTCCCCTGGGATATAAAATCCTAACTGAGCTACCCACTATTGGTCAAGATACCATAGTATCATCAACATCACTACCCCTTTCGAGAGAGGTCCTTTCGGAATATACCAATCTTGTATTGAAAGTGATGAAACTTTACATGATATAGAGGATTGGTCAACACATTTGCAACCTGCTCATCCATGCCAATATATTAGAGCTTTATGGATCCCCTCTGCATCATATCATTAATGTAGTGATATCGGATTTATGTGTTCCTCGATTTGTCATGGAACACATGGTTCTTTGTCATCTTTATGTGGCTCTGGTTATCACATAGAATCACAGTTGCTTCCATATCCAAATCAAATAGACATGTCAACAACTTCCATAGCCATATGTCTTCACAACTGGCAGAACATGGAGCAATGTATTCCTCTTATTTTTTGCTGAGAGAAATACTAGATTGCTTACTACTTTGCCATGAAGTCATGGATTACCCTAGAATGAAACAATATCCTAAAGTTTTCTTTCTATCAGAAACACTTCCTACCCAATCTGAATCGATATAACCAATCATTCTAAAGTCATGATGTCCATTATAATAAAGACCAAAGTCCAATGTACCCTTAAGGTATCTCATCACATGTTTTGGAGAAATAAGGTGAACACGTCTAGGTTCTACCAGATACTGAATCAAGGTGTTCAAAGTAAAACATATATCTGTTCTGGTGCTCGGTAGATACATCAACAATCCAATGATCTATTTTTACAGTGTAGCATCAACCAATTCTGATGAAATATGAACCAGAAGCTTGAACTTAGTTTCCATGGGTGTATTCATAGATTTACACTCCAACATATTAAACCTCTTCAGTATTTAAACTGCATGCTTCCCTTGGTTAAGGAAGATATTCTCTGGGCTCTGCCAAACCTCAAGACCTAAGAAATAGTGCATTATGCCTAGGTCTTTCATCTCAAATTCTGCAATGAGCTTCTTCTTACAATCAATGATGAGATTTTATTCTCTAGTTAAGAATAATTCAACCAAATACAACAACAATATAATAGGCTCATCATTCATAACCTTGAAGTAAAGGTTAGAATCAACTTTACTCTTAGTAAATCCCAAGATCATTAGGAAATTATCAATTCTTCCATACCAAGCTCTAAGATCTTGCTTCAATCCGTATAGAGCCTTCTTCAATCTTCATACTTGAGTCTTTTTGTCTTCAACTTCAAACCCTTGAGGTTGTTCTATATACACTTCTTCTTCAATGACACCATTCAAGAAGGTTGTTTTCACATCAATCTGGTGTAACTTCCAGTTCATCTTAGTTGCAAGGGATATGATGGTTCTGATAGAAGTGTATATGGCTATAGGAGAAAATGTCTCTTCATAGTCAATGCCTTCCTTTTGAGAAAATCCACAAGGCACAAATCTTGCTTTATATTTATCAATACTTCCATCAAAAACATGTCTTATCTTGTATAACCATTTGGAAGATACCACATTTTTTCTCTTCGATCTGGGAACTATTCCCCATACATCATTCTTTATAATGGATTGGTATTCTTCTATCATGGCATCTACCCATTCTTTCTTATGAATGTCTTATTCAAAGCAAGTAGGATCCTTCTCTAAGAGATCAAATATCAAATCCATATAACTCAAGAATGGCTTGGGTTTCTTGAATTGTCTCATGGTACCTTCTGGGGCACCATACTTCTCCCCATCTTGAATAATTTCCCTTGCCCAAGATGGATTTCTCTTGTGAGAGATCGTCATCTGGGGAGGTTCTTGAGATTTTATCATATCATGATCTTCATGAATCTCATCATTAGGGGAAATTGTTACTTCCCTTACTAGTTCTGCAACTCTGGGAGCTACAGGTTATTCTTCATATACTTCTTCAAGATGGCATCTTCTTGATTTTTTGAGTGTCGCATCTTCTTCAAAGGTTAAATCTCTATTGATCTCAATGTGATGGTAACATGGTATATAAATTATGAAGGCCTTTGATACCTCATAGTATCCAACAAATATTCACTTCTTTCCTGAAGGGTCTAGCTTGGTTCTCTTCTCTTTTGGAATGTGTACAAACACTGGGCAGCCAAATATCTTGAGATGGCGTACTTCTAGCTTCTTTATGGAGAACATTTATTTGGGGGTTTTCAAACCAAGTGCACTATGGGATAATATATTTTGTACATACATTGTTGTTCTTACTGCTTCTTCCCATAACTGCATTGGAAGATCTTGATTATGGATCATAGTATTCATTGCTTCCATTATAGTTTTGTTTTTCCTTTCTGTTACACCATTTTGTTGAGGATTGTAGGGAGTGGTGAGCTCCCTCTTAATCCCAACATCTTTAAAAAAATTTACAAACTCTTTTGAGGTGTATTCTCCTCCATTATCTGACCTAAGCATCTTTATTTTTCTTTCAGAGAGATTCTCTATGAAGGATTTGAATTCCTTGAATTTTCAAAACTCTTCATCTTTTGATTTCAAGAAGTAAAACCAAGTCTTGCGAGAATAGTCATCAATAAATGATACATAGTATACATACCCACTAATGGAGGTTGATGGCATTGGGCCACATACNAAGGATTTGAATTCCTTGAATTTTCAAAACTCTTCATCTTTTGATTTCAAGAAGTAAAACCAAGTCTTGCGAGAATAGTCATCAATAAATGATACATAGTATACATACCCACTAATGGAGGTTGATGGCATTGGGCCACATACATCTGAGTGGATAATCTCTAAGACTCATTTTTCTTTACTGTCGCTCTTTGGGAAAGGGTTCTTGATGTTCTTTCCTTGTGCACATCCATTGCACACACCATCATGGTCAACCTTGAATTCTTGTAGACCTATAACTACCTTTCTCACATATGGTAATGTTTTGTAGTTGATGTGAGCTATTCTTCTATGGCAAAGTTCACATGGAGTCTCAGTGGAGTGTCTCAAGGCTTCTTCTGAGCGACCTTTTAGTTTATACATACCACCTTCTTATGTTCCAATAACAATTGTATCTTCTATGTCTTTTCCTTTAGGCCACGTGACGACTTCACCGTCTATGAATGCAACCCTGAAGCCTTTCTTATCTAAATCTGATATAGAAAGAAAGTTCTTCATCAAACCTGGTACATATAGTACATCCTTCATCTTCATTGGGGTCCCTGAATCAATTTTGTAATTGGACTCTCCTACTCCTTTGATAGGATATTGATAATCATCTCCAAGTGTAACTTTCTAGGGAAAGTTGTTTTTTGTAAGGATAGAGAGAATTTCTCTCTGACCTGTCATGTGCTTGGAATCACCACTATCTATGAGCCATGTATCCTCACTAGGTGACATTGATCCTGAGAGGGAAGAGATTAAGACATAGTCTTCAATCTTTTCTTTAATCATCTTTGTGGGTGGATCTTCATATTCAACTGTATGGGAATGGTGCCTTTTGTTCCTCTTCTTGTATTATTCTCTTCTAGCTAGATAATTATTAGAAATATCCCCCCTCTTGTGACAATGGTAACATTGGTAGGATGATACATCTTGTTCTCTTCTTTGACCTTTCTGAAACTTCTGGAATCTCCTTGGAGGGTGAGAATCTTTATGGATGAATTTATTTGGGGAGTGAGAATCCTTATGTGGGTAGGTCTCCTTCTTGGAGGCCTTATATTTCCTCCTTTAGTATGAGTATCTAGAGCTCGATCTTCATCCCTTAATAGTACTGCTTCTCGGTTAGCTACTCTTGCTTCTTCTTGAACACATTCTTCCCAATGACTATCAAACTGTAGTTTTTCCTTTCTTCCAAAAATGGTTTGGATGAATGCATCCCAAGGTCTTGTGATACCATTAAGAGATGTAATTAAGAGTTCATATTCATCTAGGGTATCTCCAATTTCTTCCAGTCGTTCCTTGAATTGAGAAATTCTAGAGAAATATTCATGAATTGTTTCTCCTTTCTGCATCTTTGTATTCTTGAGTTGAGTTCTCAAGTTCATCTTCTGGTTAATGTTTCTTCCTTCATATAATCTGTTTAGGGAATCAAACCTTTCTTTTGGGGTATCTTTAGATGCCAATTGAGGGATCAAGTGATCTTTTATAGAGTCTTCTATGAGTCTTTTGTCCCTAACCATGTCCTTCTGGTACTTTTCTTTACCTGTAGCATCTGTTGGTTCTAGTACATTTTCTTTGATGAATATTGCTAGGTCATTCTCTTCAAGAATGAGTGAAATCCTATAATTCTAGGTATGAACGTTATCTATACCTTCTAACTTGTCAACAAGCTTGGTGCTTGTAGACATCTTGACCCAGAGTTGAGAAAATGACCAAAAAATGAAAGTGCTCAGAATTTAGATATGAACTTACCAGGAGGTGTGCTTGACTTAATGCTCTGTCATTTTTCTTTTTTTTCGCCATGGAGGGTTTCTTGGGTGTGTGAGAGAGATTTTCTTCAAGAGAGACAAGCTCGAGACCAAACTTTCTATACTAGGACCTCGTCGAGGACATGCATTGAAAAAATTGATCAAGAGAAGCCTTCTCTAATACCACTGATCTGGATTATTTTTGGCATGAAATGAGAGTGGAGATATAATAAATAAATGTACAAAGATATCTTATAGATCCAATAATATAACATAAATATATCATACATGAAACCATAAACACAGACATACAATAATGCACAATTTATATTAATGAGTGAAATGTACAAAACTGTAGAAATATAGAGTGAAGGACTCACTAGAATGATGGAAACTTATCTATGAGAAGAGATGTGACGACTACTCACATTCGCAAGCATATAATTATTACAATGAGGCTCTAAAGTCCCTTTTAAAAAAAATAAAATCCAAAACCCTAACCCCGAAAGATGAAAAGACAATAGTTTTTTGGACCCCGTTTTGGGTAGTTTGGTGTATCAACTACCCGGGGGTGCAATTTTGGTATATGATCCTCGTTTGGGGCGCATCATAGCTCGTTGGAAATGTATCATCGAGGAGATTCATTTTGGGGGCTCAATCAGAGCCTTTGGTAATGATTAAGGTTCTCGATCCTGGAAAAACTTCATTTAGGCCCTCAAAATGGCCCCGGAAGTTCACGAACCGAAAAACTGATTAAAATAGTAAATTTTGAGAAGAATGTTTTGAGCCAGTTGGAATAGGTGGTTGGCCACCGATATCCACCTAGATCATTGGGGTTTTCCTCACCTTGGTCTACTAGTTGGTGGTTTATACTGTCTATGGGTTCCATTTTATAATATATGCTACAATTTAAAAATGAAATTTAATAAGTGGACTTATGAAAAAGGTATTACAAGAAACAATCTTATTTTATCCCAACAACATCATAGACTTATTTTTTTGTAAAACAAAGAAAAACTAAGTGTTATCGTTATAATGAATTTGAAAAAAAAATATACAAGATTAGTGAATTGTTCAGAGATTTACATTCAAGTATTAATTATGTGTAGTGAACCTAGCTAATAAGTTTTTAATGCCATTGGAATTTACATCCAGAAGCCATGATTAATTGTTTTGTATTTTTTGCAAATCCAAGAGAGGAAATGACAAAAAATCAACCATACCTTTCTTGCAATAGACACAGTGGCAAGATCTCAGACTTTTCTCCTCCTTTGTTTGTCCTCTTTGCTTTCTCCAATTGGGAAAATCATGAGGCACAGTGTGAAAATGAGCACAAAGTGCGTCTGCGATCCCTTAAAAATTAGTTACAATGGGAACGCACACACATTCCTAGGAACATGTATGCATTCTTATGAACGTGCACACATTCTTAAGAACATGTGCATGCTTCTGTTGATGAACCTATGTGGCAAGTTGACTAGATGTTCAGGCCTTCCCAGACCTATAGGATTAGGAACACGTGTGTGTTCCTGAGAAAACCCACGCATTCCTACAAGTGCTCGTTCCTATTGACCCCCTTGCCATTGTTTCATCCACAAATTTTGTGCATAGACTCTTGTGTTGCAACTCATCACACAAAGTTTCCAAGATGAAAACTCGGTTGTTGATATTGTGGTTTATAGTATCCATAGGGATGGGGGTCCAGAAGAAAAAGGTTACTAGAGAGTTGTACGAAGGCGATTAATGTTACTTCCTAAGTCTATTGATATAGTGGCCTCATAATGGCATGAGTGGGTCCACAAAAAAAGGCCCAGGGAAGAGTGGTACCTTAATGATAAATGTGAAATAAATATTGTGTTGAGATAGGTCCCAAATAAGGGTATGGTGAGGAACTAGATGTTTTTATTTTCTTTTGTTAACTTCTGTGGAGTTATACTCCCACCTAAATAATATTGTGTTGATATAATGCTTAAAGTGTCAATACTATGTTTTATGTAATAATTTCATGAGATGGTAGGAGGAAGAAGGGTATCCAATGACTGAATGCATAATTTTTCAAGACAACTTGGACTCACAACAATGAGTGGGGTTTCGAGGGTTATGAGGACCATGGAGTGTTAGGTGTTATAGCTCTTCGGTATACATGCAAGGTCCAACAATACTACTGGTCCCAATTTATCAAAGCTCTAATTAAGGATGATGTATTATACCCTTAGTTGTACTACCCAATTACTTAGCTAATAGAAATTAATCTTCCTAAGTGTTTTTCTTAATCCAACGATAGTGGAAAGATGGTTAATTGATTTATCTAAAGATGGTTTCAGGAATCCTAAAGGAATTTCAATATATCCAAGGGTACATGGAAGTGAAATTGTGTGTACAAGTGTTGTTTAATGCAGTACTACTTGAAGGGGTACCAAAATGGGTTACAGGGGTGTCCAACTAGGTGAAACCTCTTGTATTTCATGTATTTATGTTTCCCCTACTACAGTTTTAGCCACTAAATGACATATGACTATGTTATTTATAAACATTGGAACAAATCTCTAGTCAGAAGAAAAAAATGCTCTAAAACATGTGCTTAGTAGAGTTGTCTAATCAAAACTTATGGTGATCTTTATTATTGAATTGAAAGATGGGGAACAAAAATATGAGCAGAAATGAAAGATGATCAGGGGATCAAATTTTGCTTAAAAATTCAAATTGCTCGGAATCGCTTCAAATCGAACGAGAGCGTAGGCCTCGTTGTTGTGAAACCAACGCAACTCGTTTCGTCTCAAACGGACGTCGGGAGCAAGAGATATTGTGATCTGTTCGAATCGTCAAACAGGCAAAAAAAGGATGTTGACTGTACAGTCCGTACAGTCCGTACAGGCTGACGTAGCAGGGCCGTACAACCGTACGCTGATGTGGCAGTTTTGTATTGGCATATGTGGTCGAATCGGAATGCAACACATGGCATCATTTTGGTCAATGGTAAGGTGCCACGTGGCCCAGTCATGGGCTTCCATGTGGCACCCCGGTATTGGTTGTTGGTCTGTTAATCAAAATTTTATTGAGTCCATGGGGGTCAAACCCCGGACCTCCCCTTTGGCTCCGCGACTTGGTAGAGTGTGGGCTACCACTAGCCCACATGTTGTTGCTTATGCACTATATGCAATATAATATATTTCAATTCAAATTATATAACGGTCGACGCGGGGGTCCGGGTTGGGGCTTAGCCCCAACCCCCGGTCACACTCATATTACATATGCCCATACCTCCGTTGGTATGCGCATAGGGTAATTCAAATGTTTAAAGCCTGCGGTTCTATTACATGTGACCACAACCGGAGCGCGGGGGGTATTGAAACGGTTAGTCCTTTTTATATAGCCTGAGGTCATATCGTGGACCTCATGTGCCCGAGTGCTAGGCGGTTAGGGGTTGGCGTGCCCATCACCATCCTACAGTTCGCATCGTTTACACAGTTGTGTTCGGTGCCAATTTTTCATGCTTTAAATTGCGTGTGTGCCAGGTTGAATGAACAAGGGCGCGTTTTGTAGATGCAGAGACAACAAGATTGAAGGGGGGACTTCTAAGAAGCCTAACTTCTTCGTTTTTTGGCCAAACGAGGTGCCGAAAAATACCAGCGAGGGGTTTTTGGACGCTCTGAAACCATTGGAGCAGTCTATTGATCAATTTGAGCATTGTAAAGCACATTTTTGAGCACTTTGAGTAATTAATAATAATGATCCATTGGAAGCTGGACCAGGAGATGTAGCCCAAGAGAGGGGTGAACTCCTTTATCAATTGTTGTGTTTATGTGCTTATGTTCATTGATTATGTTGTTGTTTATTTGTATCTTGAATGAGTAATCCTT
>SNQJ01S0050636.1:17024-41952 GCA_010110895.2 Picea sitchensis
GATATTAAATGCTAGCTAAACATTGCCAACTTTGCTTGTGACAATTTATTATCAATTTGCCTAGTCAAAGTTACTTTTTCTTGTCTTTTTCAAGCAATTTCAAGGCATAATTCTTGTGGCTGTTACAAAATACCCATTGTTGTTATAAACTGTTACATTGCTGCAACTTTACATAAGCTAGCCCATATTTTGAAGGTTCATGGTCTTAAGAAGCACTAACATCATATTTTGTACTTGAAAGCTGCAATATTTTCTTTGTTGTCTTGTTCTGGGCAAGTACACTCCATTTTTAACCGTTGCTTCATCCCTTAAAGACCTTAAGAACCTTTCGACTTGAGTTACCAATAAGAGGGGGGTTTTATTGCATCCTTGCCTTAGTCTTATCATCCCTTTATCTCATTGGGGACGTCTCCCCTGAGGTAAATTTGATATACTCCTAAATAGAAAAGGGTTTCCTATTAAAGTGATAGTGATAGGTCACTTCCTGTTACGCCAATCTTGCATTCACTTGCCTCGAGCTTTGGGCAAGTACAAATTGTGCGATAACACACCATAAGCAGGAAAACCAATTAAAGAGTGAACTTGGGGATAGGCTACCAAAAGATGGTTCCAAGGACCTATGGTTGAATTCCCAGAGCTGACTTGGGCACGGTTCTACAGCTGGAAAACCACCAATTGCTCCTCAAGCTACCAGATGTGATTATGAAGGTGTGCATTCGAGTCACGGAGTGCCATGAGCTAACCTCGGGCATCATCAAGAAGCAATTGAAAGGCTTTGACACGCTTGTGAAGGTACTCTACCTACTACCTATACTGGGTAAACTGCCTTTTGAGAGTCCTAGACTTCCTGGTCTGTTAATCTTCCCAGTTCTGGTGCCAATCTGTGAAACTAATGTCCCCAATTTTTGTTGGGTGAGTTGTTGGTGGTCGCCAAGTCTTCATTTTCGCATAGACAAGAAGGCCCATGTGCCCAAACAACAAGTGTGGCGATGGATCGTAGATGAACAGAACCCCTAAAAACAAAGGTGCTAAAAGAACTATGAAATCGCTAAGTAGGAGGATGCTTTCTAGGTATCTGGGCAAAGTCACTCCACTTAGGCGCATTCCAAACATGAGCCAAGAGTCCCACTTGCTTCTCCATAAAAAATAAACACATCGCAAATGACAGATGAGCGGGAGGTTGAAGAGATAGAGAGATTTAACACGCAGGTGAAGGTCACATGACAACACTCAAGAGGTACCATAGATTGGAGTTCCCTCCCATTGTCCTATCAAAATCGTGAAATGCCAACAACAACACAAAAAATAACGGCCAGCATGCCAAATTTTATTCCGGCAACCCATGCACAACAAGTTATGGGAGGCTTTATGTGCTAGTAGTTGTCCCTTCTCCAGCAACGACTAGGAGACCAAGGGCTTTCCTACATGCTTCATTGGCTTTTTTGTCCGCTTCCGTGTTACTTAGACTTAAGACATGAAGAAATCTTGAGGGGATTTTTTTGCATTTTATTCTAATTCAGGGGCACATTCGATTGAGCTAGGCATCTTCTGGATTATTATTCCTTACCACGTGCCTTATGAGAATCGAAGAGTCTTCGATGATAATGTCTTGTTGAATCCTAGTGGAAAAACTCAGCATCAACAAAAACTCGGCAAGGGTCCTGAAAACATCGCCTTGGAAAAACTCGGCGAAAAAATCGAAAAAAATCGAAAAAAACTCTACAAACATTAAAAAATACATAATTTATTTTTATTTTTTTCAAAATTTTAAACCTTTTTCAATATATAAAGCAATAACAACATCATATAAACAGATAGGCACATAAATATGGAGAAAGAACCGATATTTATTATATAGTGGATGCCAAACAAAAACCGATACATCAAAGTCATTACTGAAAGTCTGAAACCAATACAAACAGACATCAATGATCACATATATAAATCAACCTCCCGATACTCGCTAAAACTATGCTAGGTAATCCATAAGCACTGATGTTCTAACCAGTCCTCTTCTGGATAGTATTTGGCATTTGACTAAGATCTAAAGCATAAACCTAACATTATAGAAGCAAAATAGAAACTTTTCCCCTTTTCCAATACATGAACAAACATGGCACTAGACTGTGATTTTAAGCATTGCAACTTTTAGTTAGACAAAACATTTACAAAAAATCTAGGAGATCGCTTAATCAGAGTGGAAGACAAATTCCATGTTTTGTGTTGGCTTGCCCCCAATCAATGCTTGGCAATTAAATGTAGAATCCATGCAACAAGCTGGTCAAATGGACTTTGCATTATTTATCAGAAAGAAGAAACAATCAAGCTCATCTTTTGAGGCTGCCCTAGTGGAAAAACTCGGCAACGGCAAAAACTTCTTCCCTTGCTGCTCCACACAAATAAAAAAACACAATGATAAAAAAAAAAATTAAATGTAGAATCCATGCAACAAGATGGTCAAATGGACTTTGCATTATTTATCATAAAGAAGAAACAGTCAAGCTCATCTTTTCATGAGGTCGCCCTAGTGGAAAATCAACGGAAAAACTTCTTCCTTGCCTGACAAATAAAAAACACAATGATAAAAAAGAAACCGAATCGAGCTCTTTATCCCGTGGCCTGGGCGACTCAGGGATGAGTTTTTCCCAAGTTTAAAAATCCTATGCATTTTTTCAAACGAAAATCGGATTTTTTTCAAAACCCAAAATCGCTGATGTTTTATGATAGTACCTGAAAATCGTGATTTCGACATTTTTCCTCGGGATTACTCGACGATTTATTCTACTAGGTGTTGAATATCCTTGTCATGGAGGAGATTTACTCCTTGCCAAAGGGTGTGGGCCTCTGCTTGATTGTTTGTTGCAACCCCTAGACTCCACACAAAGTTGCTTACCCTATTTCCTATGGGGTCAAAGAGAACCCCCCCACGCACCCGCCTCCCCAGGTTTTCCCTTCGATGCTCCATCAAAAAGAGAACATATAACTATTCTTTTGTCTTTATCCATTCTACAATTTGATACTTTTTCCAAACGCAGCTCTAATTCTCCCCTAGTCAGTCAAGTGAAATTTCACTAAGTTGTTTCCAAAGAGATAACCAAAGCTTTTTCTTCAACAGACCGCAGCAGAAGAAAGTTTTTCTTATCATAATTCTTTTATGGACAACCTCCGCTTAAAATCCCAGCGGCTATAGATCCTGAATGTCCTCCGATAGGGGGGTTTTCATCCTTAAAACTTTTACTTCTGCAAGCAACCTTCCAAAGGACAAAATAGGAGTTTCCATCCATATGCTGTTGAATTAGGGTTTATGCTCTAAGGTGCCCGATGTGAACCAGATGAAGAGGGTCATTCCAAGAACGATAATTGTGGAGCTGGACCAAGAAATTGATGGAGAGAGAGCCCGTGACCACTGAAAGTGGGCATTCCATAAAGAGATGCCCGCTTGTTTCATTGAATTCCTACATCTGAGGTGTAACCGAGGCCTGTGGTATCCTTTCTTCAAGGTTTATTGGTAATTTTCCACAGGACAGAGTCTCACATGTATTTATCTTTGAGGAGCTCAACGCCTCCAAATTTCTCCTGCATCACCTAGCCCCAACAACAAAGCTTTGAGTCGAGAGGTAGCCTGTTTAACACTTCAAGAAATGCGAGCTGGCCCCAGACCTGCTCATCAGACTGCGGGAGGAGATAGGCTGCCCTCGGCCAAGACTGAGATGCAACCAGCTTTCTATTCCCAGTAAGTAAAATTGGGTTGAATCTTCCAACCATCTCAGACTACCTCCATTGTTCCTTCCCATGTTGATATGTCGGAAAGAGTGGAGAGACCAGTTTGATTCATCCAATTTATGAGAGGATCAAGATTCAGATTAGAGTGTAACATAGGTCTCACCATTATCTTATCGTTCCAAATGTTTATTTCCTTACCATTCCCAAGAATCCATGAGAGATGAGGCTGAATAATGTGATTGGCCACCCATGTACTTGATGTCTCCTGCCATAGAGCTCTGCCCAAGTAACGCTATATTCTCCATGGCCTCCCAATTCCCCGTAGTCTGAAATATCTCATACCGTTATTTCTGCTCCCTAACGTTCTGATAGATCCCAATTCCCAGGGTGATGAAATTTTTGGTTGTGGTCTTGCCACTCTGCCATAAGAATTTCCCGAGAATTTCTTTGATTGATGAAACCAACCCTAGAGTAGCCGAAATGGTCAAAAAGATAGATGGAAAGCACCCAGGAGCACATATTTGGATACATTGCCCTCACCTAAGTTGGAGCCATTGAGATCCTCGAGATTGGTCATTTCACCAACTGGTCCAAAGAACATTCTCAAGAGCTTACCTGAAATGCCCAAAATATTTGGAACAATCGGCCAATTTGGTTTCCAGAAGGTAAAACCCAGGGACATCACCATATAGCTTTTAGTGGATACATGGGTGTTCTAGCTGCCACATACATATTTTATTCTTATTGGCCTTTCCATCCACCCAAGGCTATGAAAAATTGATCCAGGATCCTTTTAAAATGAGAGGCAATGATGATGGAAGCTCCTCACGGGAGGATGGTTTCATCCACAAATTGCGAGTGGTTTATCTCCTTTACCTCTCTAACCAAAGAGATCCCCTTGATGTGTCCACTGACAGCTTGCTTTTAACTTCCTGGCCTGTATCAACCTTGATAATATAGGTGTTTTGGAGAGAGGGGGAATCCATGTCCGAGGCCTCAATTTTTGTAAGAATTTATCCGGTCTTCCATTTTAATGAGGGCAATCCGTGGATTTCCAAACAAACGCAAACCAAATTTAGAAAGAACAGCGAAGGAATGAGATTCTACTGTAAAAAAATCATTTGTCACATGTCCATTTTAACACAACAAAACCTTTCTACCGTATTCAACAGATTGACTCCGCCTCTTGGACAAGAAGGATATTGTCGATGATATTAAGATGTTGGAGAAAACCTCCTTGATTATTGGAGATGATCTTGTTGAGGAGAGGTTTAATGCGATTAGCTAGGATCTTAGTTAGGATTTTGTATGAGGCATTTCACATGGAAATAGGTTTGAAGCTGGAGAAAGAGGAAGGTCGCATTCCCCTTAGGGATTAGGGATAGGAAGGTTGAATTTGTTCCCCCTCCGATTTTGAACTTTGACTGGGCCCCTCTGAGCATTTGGACTAGGTCTTTATGAATAAGATCCCAAGTAGCTTTATAAAAAGAAATTGAGAACCTATAGGCCCAAGGGCTTTGTCGTAGCCAATGGCGTGTCTAAAATCTTCATCTTCCTCATAAGGAGGTAGTTAGGGGATTTGTTGTCTTTTGGAGAGATCAAATGAGGAATCAAAGCCACCATCTCTCAGGTCACCATCTATGTTTCTTCGCCTTCACTAAGAAAACACCTAAAACATAGTGGCTCCTTCCGAAATTTCGTACCAATGTTGCTGGGGTTTGTCGCTCTCGCTTCCTTGGATAGGTGACCATGTTGTGGACCGCCCTCGATTGCTTGTGGAAGAAAGAGGTGTTATGATCCCCTGAGTGAAGCCACAAGCTTCAGGACTTGAGATGTCATGCCTCTTCTTCATCTCTGCGGGCCGAATATAACTTAGCATAATGATCCTTTTCTTCATTGACAAGGTCTTGGGTTATTTCTTCATCTTCCATCTTCTAAATCAAAAGCGGAGAGACTTGCAGTTCTTTTCTAGCCATAGAAGTTTCTTTGTAAAAAGTGGCCACCCAAAATTTCAGCTCGCGCTTAGTGGCTTTAAGTTTGGAATCCTAAACAAAGGTAGGGGAGCCCCTCACTGGAGTGAACCAGGATTTACGGATGGCATCAAAGGCTGAAGGATAGTTAATCCAGAGGGGGTTGAAAAAAAAAGGAATGGGCTCGATATTGGCATGGGGGCAGATGGAGAGGGAAATAAGTCGATGATTTGAGGCTGCAGAGGGGATGATGGAGGAGGCTAAAGTGAAATTAGCAACAAGGAACCTCAAATAGATAAGCAAGCGGTCAAGGAGAGCAACTATATGACCAAGACCAAGGCGACAATTAGTCCAGCAGAATCACTTTTTCAAAGAGAAAGAAGGTTAAATTCAGATCCCCATCTATGATACAATGAGATAGGTCAACATATTGATCAACTTCTCTTCCTAGTGCCCAGCAATTTTCTCAATTCAAGATATTGCATGGGGAAATATAAACATTGAAGACTTTGTAGGCGATTAGTTTTGCTTATGTGTCTATAGCATATATCCAATGTTGTGAGTTTGAGCCGCTTTGAATCAGATATAGCTTAAACTTTCTCCTGATGCTTATTCCTCCAGAGGCTCCTCTTGAGCTTACCAATATATTGTTGGTATCTTTTCTTATGTTCGAAATCAGGGTTTGCATGTCTAAGAGCTGGCCCTCGATTAGAAAATATTTGGCTCTTCTGAATAGCATATCCCTTCATCGTGATTTAATTTTGTTTTTATTGCCCAAACCCCTACACCTGTGTGGAGAGAATATCTACATTATTTAACATTAGAGGGTTGGTTACCCCTTGTTTCATGATTTGGTCAAAGTACTCATGGGTTCCTCTCTATTGTTGTCCCTTTGAGGATGCCTCCAGAGCTGGACTGTGCCCCATCATGGACATTTCAACAAACCTCTCTATTTGACCTATGACCTATCTTTGGTTACCTGCCTCATCCTCAGCATCAGATCTTCCGGCTAATGCAGGTTCCATTTCTGAAGAAAAGTAATTCTGAAACTCTGAAAGCCCAGGTGGGACTGAGAGGGAATCAAAGGCAAGGGTTCGAGGAGAGCGAGAGGGGACAAGGGGGAGGGAGAAGAAGATGGAAGAGGAGGGAAGTTGAGAGGGGATGTTTCGCTTCAAAATTGAAAGATCTTTAAAGGTTTAGAGGGAAGGAGGGACAGCCAGCAAACAAATGGCCAGTAGGGATAGAGGAGCAGCAAAGGATTCTGAGAAGGCAACGTCAAACTGGCTGGGTCCCGGACGCCCAGAGTGTAGAGATTCACTCCAACGGCTTCTTGAACAGTGGACGCCCAAAGTGTAGATTCACCAAATTTTTTGAACGCTTGCCAATGCTCTTCCTTTTGTTTCCCCTCGTTTCACCGCTGAGCTTTGGGTAGTTTTTTGCAAAATGCCTATATTTATGGCACTGCTTACATTTGAATGGAAACTCTTCATAATATAGTTGTTGAATGTGTGACCACCCATCCACAATTAATTTGATAGCCTCGCTCTAGATCTACTTCAACAAAGAGCCTTGCACAAGAACACATGTTATCCTTTGGTTTAGTTCGATCCACGTATCTTCCCAAAGAGTTTCCAATTCTATGAGCAGAGTCGTCATCCCAGCAATGGATAGGCAGGTGAGGGAGTAGCACCCATAAAGGAAAAGATGAGGGAATATCTTCTTCAGGATTAAAGTCCGATGACCACTTGTCTTAGCACTTGAAGGACTAACCTGAGGTGTTTCCTTCATGCCATTCTCTCATTTTAGAATAGATCAGAATGTCATCTATGAAAACCAACAAAAATCTATCCAAGAAATTATTGTTGAGCGCATTATTCATTAAACACATAAGGTGGTTGGTGCATCAGAACTAAAATGCCACCACCACAAAATTAATAGTGCCCATATGTTCAAAGGTTGTTTGGATGTCTTTATCCTTAATTCAAACTTGATGTATCTAGACCTCAAGTCAATCTTGGAGAAAAATAAGTATCGCACCCTTAATTGGCCAACATGTCATCAATCTTTGGAAAAGGATAATTGTTCTTAATTTTCATCTTGTTGAGGTTTCGATAGTCTATGCACAACCCGAAAAGCATCCTTCTCATCAAATCACCGGGTTATTCCCACAGACAATGCCACCACTAGCCAAATGTAAACTTTGTCCAACATCTCCTTCAACTGCAGTTTGAGCTTAATCCACTGTGTACTTCATTATTCTATGGGGTGCTCTTCTAGACATTGGCACCACTACGTACCATTTCTATTGAGAAATCAATGTATCTTCTTGGAGTTAGACCCGTACCTCTTCTGGAAAAAAATATTTACACTCTCTCAATATAGGATGGTCAACTAAGCTTGGTTTATTTTCCTCAACCGAAGTTCCATTCTGTATTACATACAAAGTAAGCATTCTTTTCACAATACTTTCACTTTGATATTTTATATTTGTCTCATTGAGACAAACTTTGAATTCCATGTAGGGTCCTTTTCTTCCCTTCCACATCTTCACAATCTATCGTTTTATTGTGAAAAATCCAAATTTTGACTAATCCCAACCAACGCCAATCAGATGTCACAAGATCCTGAGTATAAGTTTAGGGTTGCTTGGGTAGACAAACCATTCATAATGAATTGACATGCCGGGTAAGGACTTATGTTACCTTTCTTTTGTTCCAAAGGGTTATTGCACTACTAGTCAGATCGACATGTTTTAATTGATGCGCCTACATTTCAACAGCAGAGGGGAAACATAACTCAAATTAGAACTAGGGTCAATTAAAATGGAAACAAGATGGTTGGTACAATACCTTCCATCTACATAACTGAAGCTTGGTGGTCTTGTCTATTATCTAGTGATGCATAAATTTGCGGCATGCTCATCGCCACATCAATGACTGTAGCTCCCATGTAGAACCTTCCTATTTCGTTGTCTATGTGGATAGTCCCTCAACAAGTGTTCTTCTTCACACCTCCAACATTTCAACATTTCTTTGTATTATCGTACCTTATTTGGGTTAAAGAGTTTATTTCCACTGAGATGGGAAAATTTGTTCATACACACCTTAGTGGGAAAAATAACTTTAGAGCTTTCCCATGACTTTTAAACTTTGAGGAGTTAAACCTTTCCTTTCCTTGAATCCCAATTTACTTTATTCTTCTAGTCCTAAGATCCGCCTTGTTCTTGAATTGCCCATAGCAACATTCTCTGTCTTCAATAATGTCTTCTAAAAAGTATCGGGTTCATCAAACTCTCAATTTTGTCTCTTATGACCCAGGTATCCCACTAGTAAATCATTTCATATTTACCTTTTCATCCCTTTAGGAACATACCTCATCAACTCGGGAAATTTGTTGATAAATTCATCTATGGTGAGTTGTCCTAGCTTGAGTTAATAGAACTCCTTAGTATTTTCATCATAGTATCTTTTAAACATGTACTTATTCTCAAAGTATTTCTCCACTGTTTCCACGACAACTCCTTCTCATGAATTCTCACATTCCTAAGGTCCCCACCAAATGGAGGCAGGCCTTTCCATTCAAGTTGAAAATGGCTATTCATGCCTTTAAGTTTTCATAGTAGTCATGGTTTAAGTACTTATTTAAGCAAAGAAGCCCAACTTATAATTTTTCCCCTTTTTAATTCTCCATCAAAGTGGTATACTTTAAACTCTTTAGGTCATGGATTTAGAATGTTTCCTCCCTGCTTTCTTTCTCCTCCTCGAATGTGAACTAGTCTCAATCGCTAGATATTTCCTTTGAGTTATCGCCTCTCATTATGTGATTATTTTATTAACTTTGACGTTAGCATGCCTCTTTACCCATGTTGGGCCTTTCTTTGAGGTGCTTTTCCCTCGTGTGGCTATTTTCATGGTCATGCTTTTGTATCTTAGGTGTACTTTGGGTTTTCTTAGTCGCGTAATGGCCCACATTGGTTGTTGGTCCATGTTGTAGTTTCTCCTCAGATAACCGACAATCTTTTCAACAAAACTCCATCTATTTCGCCATTTTCTTTCTTATTCTTTTAGAGGCCTCTTTTACTTTTTCATGTTGTCATGGGTTCAAATCTCTCAGAGAGAGTCCAATTTTTTCAATAACATTAACCAACGAATGGATGCCACATGGAAACCCATGTTCCGGGCTAATGCCGCGACCTTTAAGCTATTTAAAAGGGTCTTATAACCAATTCATGGCCTCTCGCCCCCTCCCCCAAAAGTAGTAGCATTGGATTGATATAAATTGGAAACCTCTGAGAAAAGTCCATCTTTTTTCATGCTTTTGTGGGTGTAGTTCTTCGCCTCTTTGAAGAAAAATAAGACATAGACCTCATTTTCCACAATGGACACTACTTCATGGGTTCATGGGGTCTATACCTAAACAAATGGATTCTCGACTTTATTCATGAGAATGACATTCCCTTGGTTGTCCCCGTTTGGTTCTGCCTCCCCTTCCTTCTGCTTCACTGCTAGAATGATGTTCATCGTAATGATCGGGAAACATATCAAAAATAAATAGATCGCAGTAGATCCAAGGGATAGCGCTCAAGCCTGCACGATTTGTGTTGAGGTGGATTTGGAAAAGGGACTACTTGAAGCAATGGAATAATCTAGACAATTGGAATTTTATCCAACAAGTGGATTACTAACAACTTCCATTCAAGTGTAAAGTTGCCAAGAATATGGTCTCTTTTCCGACATTTCCCAAAGATCCCCTTCTACAAGAAGACACCCAAGCAACAATGAACAATGATTCATCCCAAAAGCTGGCACATAATTCACGAAAGCATAGGGGAACAAGCAGATGACCGCCCCCAATTTTGGTAAGGCTTCCTCCGGCCCTAGCTCTAGTAACAATAGATTTGAACCCATTGCAGTCGATGATGAACCCCAACAATATTCTCATCTGGAGGAGAAGGAAAACACCATTTGTGAAAATGAAATCACGATGTATTGTTTCCCATCCCCATAAATCTCCTCATTACCTCCTAAAGGAGGGTATTCCGTTGGGGACCCTCCCTTTCCCTTGGTCATCCCTACCTTAGAGAATACCCTGTCCGACTCTAGGGAGGATTCATAACATGATTCAAGGTTTAGTGAGCCCATAAAAAAGGTTGGAAGAAAATCTAAAAAGAGAGAGACAATTGAAAACCAACAAAGAAAAAAGACAGGGAACCCAACCAACACCGGACAAAAGGACATTAGAGAATCCATGGGGATGAAAGTGCATAACAACTCCAACCCCTCAAAAGGAGGGGCCAACAAACCACCTCATAAATGATGAAGGTAGTTTCTTGGAATTGTAGGGCCCTTGGCTACTCCACCAAATTTGTTTTAATTAAATATTTGATCAAGCAAGAGAAACCAGAGGTCCTACTCCTCCAGGAAACTAAGCTAAGGGATGTCGACTCCTTTAAGAGGCCAATTTTTGAAATCAAGTTAAGGAATTGCAGTGAGCTCCAAAGGGGCATCGAGGGGCATTTGCACCCTCTGGAATCCAAACGTTATTCAACTGGTTAACATCCATCCTTCTCAACATTGGATCAAGATGGACTTCTAATAAATGTCTACATGCCAAATAATCACTCAGAAAAGCTAGCATGTTGGCAGTTCCTCATCTCCTTGCACGACCTTCCTCTAACCCCTCGTCTTATTTTTTCTTGGGATTTTAACACTTTATTACAAGCTAAAGAAAAAAAGGCAAGGCACCATTGTCCAAGACCCATCTAGAGAATACATGGAGGACTTAATTTCAGTTTTTGATCTGGCAGATGTAAAACCTAAAAAATGCAAGTACACTTGGTCAAACAAAAGAATGGGAAAGGATCATATCACGATAAGGTTGGATATATTTTTATTCAATAATATCTTCTTAGAGGATAATGTCTCCTACCACTTCAATATTCTTTCATGGGTGGCTCGTAATTTCCAAACCTATATCTCTCTCTCCATAGAACCTGGATATGAAGATTATTATGGCCCCATTCCCTTCATATTTAATCCGCTCTAGGCCCAGGACCCCTCCTTCCTAGAGCTTGTTTCTCATTCATGGTGCCATTGGGTTCATGGATCCCCCTGCTGAGCATATTTGGGGAGAATGGGTCAAAACTCAAGCATGTTTGCAAGTATTGGGCTTACAACTCCCCATGATCCATAATTCCTAAACTCCTCAAGGAAATGGAAAGTATACAATATAGAATGGAAACTGAGGACGTGACGGGGGAACTCCTGCAACAGGATAAATTTTCCTTTCAGGCATACCACAAAGCCATTCGGGTGGAGGAGGAATCTTGGTGCCTAAAATCCCTGTGGCCTTGGTCACAGATCGAAATACAAAAAAATTTCACAAGCAAGCAAAAGATCGGTTATGGAAAAATCAAGTCAAGAAGATAACAAGGGAGGACAGAAGGGTTGTTACCACCTTTCCCTAGATCAAGGAAGTGACCTTCTCACATTATTATAACATTTACTCTGAAACATACCCCATTCGAATTGAAAATGAGGAGGTTATTTTAAATAATATACCTCAGAGTATTAAAAAGGAAGAAAATATCTCATTGACAACCATAGTCGAAGAATCATAAATTTACCAAGATATTCATCAAATGGAATCTAATAAGGCACCTGGGATGGATGGATTCTCCACACACTTCTACAAAATCAGCTGGAATATTATCAAGTATGACCTGACTAGAATGGTTAAGTATGTGCAAAAGTCAACAAGAATTGGGGGCAACATAAATTCTTCCTTCCTCGCTCTGATCCCAAAATAGGTTAACCCTTCCTCCTTCGACAGATTTAGACCTATTTCACTTTGAAATGTTTCCTATAAGATCATTTCTAAGATTATTTCCAACATAATCAAACCCCTCATTCCTTCCCTACTGGGCCCCCATCTCCCCAAATCGTGGGGTTTTTGTGGAGAAGAGATGATCATTGACATTGATCCCAAAAGATCTTTAAAGACAATGGTTGAGTTATCTTGTACGAGTTATTTCTACTCATTTAGGAAACCAATGAAAGGGGAAGAATTAATACTCAAACATGATAGCTATAGCACATACTTTATATGAACACAAGCATGAAGAACACAATAAAACCATAACAAGAGAAGTGATAACCGAGTTAGACACAAAATTGCCTACATCTCAAGGCCTTTGTCTCAGTGGATGAGGATTTCTTATTTATGTTAGAAGCTTTAAAAATACATCACAATAGTGCTAAAAGGTTACAAAACTAATATGTTCTTGTTCTACTAGATCTCAAGAACCCAAAAACCGACAAGACCGGAATCGAAGAACGAAGCTCCCTAAAATGGCCCCAAAGGTGCTCTCCTCGATGGCTTCCCTACAAAAAAATGGCTTTTGCTTGGAAAATATTTAGTATAAACTTGTTCTCAACTCTCCTTCATGGATCTACTAACCTTTTGGTTTATATATAGTACAGAGTTTGCGAATAACCTCCCAATCTCTCCTTAAGATACGGCCTTAAAAGGGGCCTAAGATCCTCCAAAATGACCAATATCTCTCAAATTCCGTTGAGAAAAATTCATTAAAAATCTTATTATAATGTCAAAAACCAACTCATTTGAAAAATCAAGGGCACAACCGCCGTTCCTCGTCATCGTACTTACTCCATGTGGCTCGCATGGCCGGGTCTTAGGGGTTCCCCCTCGATTCCCGCCGCTCTTGGCGTATCAATGGCCATGTGACCCCGCCTTCCTATGTCTACTGCAGGTTCGGGAATGCATCTCGCTCCAATATGGCTCATGGTTAGTGCCTCCCTTGGTTTGCTGGGTAAAAGCCTACCGACGGGGATAAACAATTCACATATCCGGGCTGAGGGTTTAGGCCAACGGGCAGCAACACCTGGTCATAAGGGTATTTTCGATCGGGGATATGCCAAAATACCAAACTCCTGCTTTGGAACAAGGTTGGCATACAACATCACATGGTAAGTGTTTTTCATCGGGCTTAACACATATAACAAACCATGCTAAAACACAACACAAGAGTCCACAGGTAGTATAGTCATATGGGACCGCCACGGGCTAGGGTCTAGCCCTAACCCAATCGCACTAACACAATAACACCAAACTTAAATATATGTTTTGTGCCATGGTTTAGCAAGTGACACCCTAGACGAGCTGGCTAGCCCGACCCTGCCAAATCTCTTCTGAGGTCATGTTCAAAATCTCAGAGAGTCCACTTCTTTTTCAATAACATTGCACGCATCCACGGTGTCACATGGCAACCATGTCCGGCCATGTGGCACCCTATCATTCACCCAAAATGATGCCATGTGTCCAAACACCATTGGTCCACCGAGGTGTCAGCCCAGTCATATTCCACTGTACTTCCGCCATGTCGGATGCATCGTCGAACCTTTACCACGTTTATATCGGACAAAGCCACTATGTCACTCTTCTTGTAGTGCGGACATGTCACTTCCCCCACTATCCACCGTCTGCCCATTATCAATGCCAAATGTACCTCGATACATCTGTATCTACACAGAGCAAATCACCGTGATAATCAATTTCCACGCACTGTATCGACCGTAAAGTCATCTTTTTGCTTGTTTGGAAAACAACGTAACACAATATCTTGAGCGCTACAACGCCCTGCTTTTGGAGTCTGCCTGTTGCTATTCAGATTAATAAGGTCTACGAACATGTCTGTTTTGAAGACATTCTAAGCACTTCGATTTTTAGGCCTTCGGACCTTATTTTTGTCCCGGTGATCCACTCTTTGATCACACTCTCCTCTACTAAATAAATATCATTCTCGGTCTCAAAGGTTATCAATTTCATCAAGTGTGATAGGCTAACGACTGTTCTCTGCCTTTTGAACTCGTTTCGTGTAATTCCGTCTCTACCTAAGATCAACTATGTACCAATCGATAGCATATTGTTAGCTATTTGTACTGCCACATTACTCAAGACACTATCATCCATGTTGACAAACTTACCACGATAACATCGAATAGTAACGGTCGAAATGAGCTAATATGTTTGTAATAATTTCATGACATTATCTTATCTTTAAGCAAAGTGTGATTGATCTTCCATTCTACAATCATTCTCGTTCTTTTGCTTAAGACCAATACCATTTGAATTGAAACAATTATAGGTGTGTTGATTGCATGAGCCACATGTCTTAATTGTTCCATAGCTGAAGAGATTTATTTGCCTTTAAATGACGAGCATGAACCAAATATTCTTGACATGCTTTGGTTAAACGATATTGATTATGTTCCCTGTAGAAGTTTTCTTTGCGATCATACAAATAAAGGTTGCCTTAGACCATTCCACATTCATTAAGTGGCACCACATCATGTTACCTCGTCCAAAAACTTAGATGAAATTAAAAACTTCAATGTGCATTTATTTTTTATCTGCAATTTATGATTGTTATTATCCATTTAAGTATGGGCGCTTTAAGATGGACTTGTGTTTAATCCCAATTGCTTAACCAATTCTCTCCGAATTGCCATAGTGGTTGAGATCCACTATCTATCAATGTATCAACCTGTTTCATTATGACCCTGCGTGAAAAAATTAACTTCTAGAATCATATCTATCACCAATTTACCTACCAAACCAACTATCGACTTTTAGTCTATCAATTAATCCAATCCCAAGTCTGCTATCAAGATGTCATGTAACTCAGTTTTCCTCCCTTCTTTGAACCACTTTAGTCTCTTTCTCGAGATGCAATTTCCAACAATGGTCCTCATAATGCCCCTCTTCTTGCAATGCTTGCAAGAAAGATTCTTTTCCTTTCTTGCCACCGTATTTTCCTTCTTTCCATTCCACATCCTTTTTTCCCTCTTTCCTTTGAAGACACCGGGATACACCAAATCCTTTGTTTTCCTGCCTAATGTATATGTTTCTTGGAACATAAACCTCACTTCAAGATTAGTAGGTCCAAACATAAATACGTACTAATATGTGCGTAAAACCTCCTCATATATACTTTATAAGAGTTTCTTTGGTATGTAAATGAATATCTAACATCAATGCCATTTTATGAAATCAATCAGTGTATTCTTGCATTGTTTGTCCTTTTCTTAGTTTATGGATTTCCATTCAATTAAAGCCTTCTTGCAACCCAAATATAATTTCTTTCTAAGTGTAGAAATAAAGACCTTCCATGATGGAAATACATTACCCATCAATTTGTTGTTCCACTTTGCAACTTGCTTTGCCACCGTATATACAGTTGCAATTTTAAGTGATGCCAACTTGATTTCCCCGAGCTGCCTCTTATCCTTGATCTCATAGTAAACTCCAGAATAAACCTCCATCTCATCAACCAATTATCAGTCTCTCAGATTTACTTCACCATCATACATAGGTAATTCAAATTTCACATCAAGTTTTAGTAAAGGAATTTCCTTGTTTATTTTAAGGAACATGTTTCCCTGTGGTGGATTTAGAACTTGAACTTGAAGAGAAGGAGAAGAAGGAGGTGAAGGAGGAATTTGAGAGGATCCTCTCCTTCTTCACTTTTTATCTTTGAAGATTCAATTTTAGATTCAGTCTCTTCCGTTCCAAGTATTTCTCATACAAAACCTTCATCATCTCCCACACCCACGAAGAGTTTTTTCGTTCCTTTCTCATCCCTGTAAGTCCCTCTCTGGACATGCCATCTATCGCTTTGAGAAGTCCTCTTCTCAATCCAATCAGCCTGATTCTCTTCAACACATCGCTCTTCATCAACACTTAGATTTCCTGGTAATCATGCAAACTCAAAACCAAACGTCAACTAGCTCGAATATACCACTTGATCCTAAAAGATCTTTTAAACAACAATGGTTGAGTTATCTTGCATGAGTTATTTTACTCATTTAGGAAACTAATGAAAGAGGAATACCATTACTAATTAAACATGCATAGCTATAAAGAAATATACATATCTCCGAACACAAGTACAGTTGCTACTGTAAGAAACCATAACAAGAGAAGTGATAACAAAATTCGGCAGAAAATTGCCTACGTCTCCGAGCCTCTGTCTCAGTGGGATTTCTTATTTCTATTTGAAGCTCTAAAAATACATCAAAATAGTGGTAAAAAGGTTACAAACTCCGATTTGGTCTTGTTCTTCCATATCTCAAGAACCCAAAAACCTCCCGATGGCATTGAAATCTGATGCAGAACAGTTTCCGCAGCCACCTGAAGGTGCTCTCCCTGATGGCTTCCCTACATAAAATGGCTTTTGGCTTGGAATATTCAACATAAACCTGTTATGAACCTCCTTCATGGCTTCCAAAACCTATGGTTTATATATATATAGAGTGGGTAACAACTTCCCAACTTATCCCCAAGATCTTGCCTTGAAATGGGCCCAAGATCCTCCTCCAAGTTTTGACCAACATCTCTCAAATCATGTTAGAGAAAATCACTCAAAAATCTGATTATGTTTGCCTAAAACTCCATCACTATTTTAAAAAATCAAGGGTGCAACCCACTTTTTCGTTGGCCCCTAGTCACTTGACATGCTCCATGTGGCCTTGGGCTAGTGTGTTGGTCCTTATCCCCCCTGGATTCCTGACCCTTGATCGTATCGATGGCCATGTGGCTTTGTGCCCTATGCTCCACGTGATTGAACTACACCTGGCTCCTAGTCAGTCTTTGTTACCTTTGGTCGGCTGTAAAGAAGCCCGACGACCGGGATACAACCAAATGTTCTGGTTGCCGAATAGCCGCACCCAATGCAACAACGTAGCCATGGTATATTGTCGTGATTCTGGGGGCTATGCCAAAAATAATGTTCCACCAAATGTTCGTAATTGCTGGTCGCGTATAACGCCATGTGGTGTAAGTTTTTCAGACCTGGCCAATAATATTACAAACCCACCAAAAGCAATACGAGCTGGCCACCAGGCAACATAGTTGTATGGGACCACCGGGTTAGGGTCACGTCTCAACCCTAACCTCCAATCACTAACACACACAATAATGAAACTTAAATATATGTCTTGTGCCATGGTTTAAAAAGTGATACTAATGCGGTGGGCCTGTATAGCCTCCGACTCCCACCAACCTTCTTTCCTACCAAGGCTTGTTCAAATCTCTAGGTCTTGCAATAAATATTAACCAACGAATGGTGCCATGTGGCAAACTCCATGTTTGGGCGGTTACGCTTCTAACCTTCCCATTCGCTCAAACTGATGCCATGTGTCCAACAATTCATTGGTCCACCTATCCGCTTGAGGTGTGTCATCCCAAGCCATGTCAAATGTATCTGCTATGTGTATTGTACACACTGCTCGGACTCGCCACGCCGGCAGGACGCAAGCCAATGTCACCCTGCGGTGACACGTATCACTCCCCTCAATCACTCACCTATCTCGCCCACATTAGCACCAAATGTACCCTGCCACATCATTTGTACAATAGTATTCCACTGCATGCTACCGTGATGCCACGCAGGTACCATACCTGACTGCATAATCATCATCTTTTTTTTGCCTCTTTAAAATGAACAACGCTGAGATATCTCGGAGCATACGACGGCCTGCTTTCTTTATCTCTGCTCAAGTTGTGTTGGCTTCATCAACGAGGCTTCATGCACATGCCCGCTTAAAAGTTTACTCGAAGCACTTTCTATTTTAGCCTTCTTGACCCATTATCATTTCAGTCCTCCAGATCCAATTCTGGATTAGACATCATCATTCTATTTCAGGAAGCCATGCACACGAGATTCAATAAGAAAGAAAAAGGGATGATATTAAGGATAGACATGGCCAATGCCTCTGAGAGAGACATCATTCCCTCTTTCAACTCTGGCACAAAATACAAATTTTCTCCCTCTTTCATTAGTTGGGTTTCAACCTGCATTTATGCTCCTTGGATTTCCCCATTGGTGAATGAGAGATCCACTCCTTCTTGAGCCATAAGATATTTTAGGCAAGGTTTCCCTTTCTCCTCTTTTTTATACAACCCTGGGTGCATGTTATTTGTCTCGCTGATCTTGATTCCTCTTCTCACATTTTCATTAATTTTACTTTCACAAAGGAAGTTTGGAGCATTGTTTTGCAAGACTTATCTCCCAAAATTCAATAGCCAGCCTCAGTGGATCAACTTCTCTTTCATTGGATGACTGCTTACCAAGGTTCCTTCATCGGGAAACCACTATTCATGAGGATTTTGGATGCCCTCCCATTTTATGTTTGTTGGAAGACATAGCGAGCATGAAATCGTGGTATCTTTCAGGAAAAAAGATCTACCCCTGAGATGGTGGCCTCCAAATCTATTAGTATTCTTTCAGAACATTTTAATACTCGGGGCCACTACATGTCACCGGGATAACAAAGATCACATGGGAGGAAATTCTGGATGGAAGGCTTCCTATCCCCCTTCACTTGCTCCCTCATGCACTGCTGGTGTTTTCCACTATCTCACTCATAATTTGAAAATTGGCTAAAAGAAAGAGAACATCACATCCTATGTTTCGATGGGGCTTCAAAAGGAAACCCTAGGGTGGTAGGTGTGGGTGGGGTTCTGTTTGGCCCAGGAGGACACATCGAGTCAACTTTCACTTGGAATTTAGGCACAACTATAAATAACCAAGCAAAAGCCTATGCACTTATATGTGGTCTTCTCATAGCTAAGAAGAAGAATGTCTCATCTCTAACGATAGTGGGGGAATCCTGTGTCATCATTAGATACTTAAATTCCTCTTCTCTCCCCAATGATTACTTCTTACGTTCTATTCTTCATAGAATTCACATGGTCCTCAAAGAGTTCCTCCAAGTATTCCCTCGACACGTTAGGCGTCACCTCAATTCCCACTCTGATCAATTGGCAAACATAGGAGTCAACCTCCCACACTATATTTTGGAAACTGATGGCATTCAGGTGAATATCTCCCTTTAGAGTTGGTGATATGAAATGGACATATGACCCGAGTCCTCCTCATGGGGGAGCCTCACCACCCCCTCCTTGGAATACATCCTCTCTAGACATCTGACATCCACCTCTTGCCATCGGTCATGATCCTCTGGGTTGTCGTCCCTTCATCCCTATCCTCTTTCCCTCATGCCTACCCTCCTCATTGCCTTCTCCTTCCCTCTCCCTTCCACCTCACATGGGAATTCCTCTTCATTTTTGTCGGCCGCCTTTCTCTCCTTCTTTCCCAAAGATGGGAATCCCTTGGAGCTCTGTTTCCTTTACAGTTTTCTTTCTATCCAAATTCTTTCCTTTTCGCCTCTCCTTCTCACACACACCCTTTGCATGATCTTTGTCCCCCCTTCCCTTTCCATCCTCCCCCTTCAGATATTGTGGTTTTCGAGTATGGCGCACTTGTGTGTGATATCTCTCGCAAGTTCCCTCCTTCCCTGAGCAGGTGCGATAACTATATTGCCTCGTCAACAAAGTATAGAAGAGGGTCTATATCTTTGCGGCTGAAGTATCCAGAGTTCACAGTTCTTATTCACGTCGAGAATTTATTGTCTCAATTATGGATTGGAACACAATAATCGGTCAAGGGATTGACAACAATATGACAGGAAGGAGGGTGGGCACCCTCTCGATATTGACACAACTTCAAGAGGAGATCAATGTCATTCATTCCATGGTAATCACTATGCAGGCACGCACCAACACTCTTGCATCTTAGGTTTTGGTAGTTCTGGAAATGGTTGTGGAGAGTTAACATGCGTTCCAGTCTCTCCACGACGAGGTGGCCGCACTCAGAAGTCAAATGGAGAAAATTAGTATTCATCCCATTTCTCATAGCTCATCCTAGGAGCTCGTCACCAACCTAGAATCAATAAATTCAGCTCTCCTAATGCACCCCCTACAACAACATCAGAATGCAACATGGACGCAGGAGGAGGACCCGAAAGTAAGACACCAGTGTCCCTCAATTTTCTCAATGCATTTTCAATTTTGGTATTGTATGGGTGTCTTTTATAGGTGGTTCTCCACCTACTTATTCAATTGTAATGGCTTTCAAGCCAGGAAAATAAAAAGATATCCCACAGTAGTAAATGTTGCAGCCAGAGGTTACTCTTATAGACCTGTCAGCCTGAAATTTTGTTGTATATCGATGTAATATTTTTCCAACGTAGGCCTTTATAATATATATTCACCGCCATATATATATATATATATATAGTAGCATATATATATATATATATATATATATATATATATATATATATATATATATATATATATATATATATATATATAAATTTAAATTTTATTATTCAAGTATTACAACATTTAGATGGTAATTTAGGAATTTACCATTAATTACTAGATTTTGCCATTTGTTCAACTTTTCCCAGAAAAAATAGAAATTGCACATTTTCATTTATAAATTTAGGTTATTTATTTGTTAAAATTGTTTTCCAACATATTTACATGTCTTGGAAGTAAAAAATCCTCCCCGGTAAAACTTTGTGTGTACCCCAAATTTACCAAATTCAATTACAAAGGTTTCTTTACTAATTTTTAGGGATTAATCGTTATTCCCAATTCTTTCCATTTGGAAATCCATTTTACTGTGTACAAGAAAAATTAGTTTTCTTACCAAATTCAAAGGAGAGTTTAATTATCCACAATATGTCAATTTCTAGAATTCACTTTTATTTCAAATTTAGAAATTTAAAGTGCATTCTCATCCCTTTCCTAATGTTTGTTTGTAAAAATACTTTTCCTCTTCTCTAATGTGTGTGGCTTGCTCTCTTATTGTCAAACAGGGGATGATATTCCTTCAAGTTCTAAGTCTAGTAGATTTTTCAGACCAACAGAGAGGCCAAAATCCTATGCCCAACCTTCAAGTTTCTAGCAAAAATTCACACTTTCATAATTACGAAGTTGTTTTGGGGTGACTATGGTGGCTTGAATTTAATAAAATTTGATAATTAGTTCATATAGGACTCAGAGATGACCAACCAAATATTATGTTCCAAATTTGATTTAGAATCCATTACTAACAAGTTTCTTTTTTTTCTAGACAAGCCAGGCATAAAACAAATGACATAACATGATTTCCTAAGACTTTAATTAAATTCAACTGTGCAATCAGAGTCATAATTTTCATCATTTAAACATGATAATAATTTCAACAATCATCTACCCTTGAAACTATTATACCAAACCAGTCAATAAAATACAAAACTCAGAAAACACTTATCTAAACTTGAAATTAGTTGGCAATTGATGAAGGTTGTTCCATATTCCACCCAACCATAGTCACAGCTTGTGTGTATTCCCTCAACTAGAAATCCCCTGAAGCAGGATCAAGGAAGCCATGCAGAGAGGTGGTTCTTCTTTTTTCTTTAACAACAACAAGGGATGAAGGTTACTCCTTCTCAGATAGAAACTGGAAGTTCGGGCCTTTATCCACCAGGGTGTATTACATTGTCACCAATCACCTTGAACTTTCTTTACAACCCCTATATTTATTGACTCTGATTAGAAAATTCTACCCACCACCTCAAGATCCAAGGTAATTTTTTTTTTTTTCAATTTCTTCAAACCATAGAGCCTCACATGCTCTGCACTCTTCAAATGGTCACTGTGATCCATTCTGTGCATCCTCTTCCTCTAACCATGATTTGCATTTTTATTTTTCTTGCCTTCTACATCGAATTTTCATGCACACTTCCCAATTCATATGGGTCATATTAGAAAGTTTCCTGTGATGGGGCACTGCCATCTCCTTATTGCTTCTTGAGGAAGACTTCCCAACTACCAACCTAACTAGTAATTAAATTCTCTAGGACAGGACCTGCTCTAGGTCTCCAGTATAAATCCAGCCAGAGGCACCGGCTTGGCAGAGGTCATATCAACCCTTACTAGTTCCACTCTCTATTCTCTCTCATGCATCATAATCTGCATTGGCAACACATTCAACAATGGTGCAAATAATTTTCTATTTATTTTAATAACATAAATATTTTTACATTACCTTCTATATAAAAGGTTCATTCAAATCTACACATAACCAGTTTGTCCATAGTCTATTAGCAAAATATACTATGTTTTAGAGTCGGGAAACATGGGCATTACATATGAACAACATTTATATATCAAATATCACATTGTATTAATGTACAATAACTATATATCACTCTCTTTAATCATAAAATACATGAGGCCTCTATAATATATATATATAGTATTGAGGTGCTCATAACAAGATGTCCAATATAAAATAACAATCTCGAAAATATCTCCATGAATATCTACATAACTGTCTTTGTGATCTCCATCCCTAACTTTCTTCATTGTCCTCATCTTTGATCATACATAGACTTCTAGCATAAGTCTACTTTCAATTATATCATAATTATGAATTATTCTTCATACTCCCCTTAATGAATAATTTTTATGATTCAATTCTGATGTTCAAGTTGTACTCATATTTAGTCTTCTTCATCTGTATTTGTTTCTTTAGTTGTCATTGTATTTCTGTATCAACACGAGTTACATATTTATTTGATAATTCTAGATCTTGAGTCAATCATCTGAACTGCAGTATCTTCATATCAAGGATTTCTTTATCTTACCCTTGACCTTCCTACATGTTACCCTTCAATCATTACATCATCCCTAGGGTTATTCCTTGACTCACTATTAACCATTACAATTTCAAAGTGGTTTCATCTTACCACAAACTATCTTGATTACATTAAGTAGTTATGGCTGACCACAAACCTACATCTATCATTACAGTGGTTTTGTTTACCATGAACTTAGTACAAAAATAATTCACATTTTAAACCAATGACTCACAAACTCTTCCTAAAATATTTTAAAATTTACTTTAATGACAACTTACCTTTGGAGGACCAACTAAATCATGAACTTTATTTGGGAGATATTGTTGTACATTGGAAGGCTTGACCCTGTAAAAACATTTCAACATAAAAACAATATTCTACCATTCGTGGACACCTATCAAACCACATTGCACCTATATGTGGGGTTTAGATATTTCTCTATTCCAACACTTGTGATGATCATGATTTGTAAGACATAATGCATGGATGTAAGTTCCAACATTTTTCCTTTGCATGCCTTGCCTTTTCATTCCATACCATGACATACCAACATCGTTCCCGGCTTTCTACACTTGATTCTTCAGCCCTGGGTGTTCTCTATCATTTTGTGGTTCCTTGCCACTCCTGCTACTTGTAGACAATTCACATGTTGTCAATGTATCTTCTTTCACAATTTTGATAGGGGCATTGTTTGTTTGAACTTCATAACCAAGGCCTTCATTTCTTGGTCTTACACATTTGTATGGGATTCTGTATACCTTTGCCATTCTTGCCTAAACCTTTGCCTTCAAAACCCATTTTATTCATAAGTTTTGAACTAACACCTTTTGTGTACTTTTTAAAACAACCTAGTTCATCATCTTCACTAAGAGATTCATCTTTAGAAATATCACCAGGATCATCATTTGGAGCCTCAAAACAAGAGAGAGAAATATGTACATCAACATTATAATCATCATCCAAAAAACAAGTATCACAAGAACTATCAATCTTTCGAATCATGTCACTTGTATCACAAGAACTATCAATCTTTTGAATTAGGTCACTTGTATCACAAATTGCATCACACTTTACTTTCTCTTGTTTTAATTGTTTTACTTCACTTTTGAGTGCTAACAACACATTTTTCTTTACCAATAAATCTTGTTGCAATGACTCTATCAATTTATCCTTTTGATCTTGAATTTTGAAAATATCATCTACAAATTGATCTAGTGATTTCAACTTTTCTTCCAATGTGTCGATGCATTATGTATAAAAACTAACAAATTCATGATAAAGTTCATTATATTGTGATTTGAATTCTACAACTTTACCAATTATGGAATTTCTTTCTGCAAAGCATCATCAAGATATTCTTTTAGTAGTTGAATTTCTCAATTAGTTGTTTGAAGTCTTTCCCCCCCTTTACACATTTTTTAAAACTCAATGATTCATGCTCGTTGGACAAAGAATAAACACAATAAACACTAGGTGTCGGGTAAAATCGAACATATGCCCGTCTTTCAAATACAACAATGATAAAGGTGTTCGGTAACATCGATCATGCACCTTTAATTTTGACTTTAACACTTCATCCTCAATTTTGACTTAACCTTTGACTTCGACAATTTCAAAGACTTTGCATTGCATCAAAAATAATTTCGACTTTGACTCCAACTCACTTTGTCAAACTCT
>SNQJ01S0050636.1:50640-61905 GCA_010110895.2 Picea sitchensis
TTTTTTTCACATAAGGGTCATAATGAGGCATACTAAGGTCGACACATTGATAGATAGTGGATCTCAATCTAACTTAATTTCAAAGGAATTAGTTAAGAAATTGGGATTAAACACTCAGATGCATCATAAGCCTTACATACTTCAATGGATAAGCAACAATCATCAATTGCACATAACAAAGCAATGCACATTAAAGTTTGCAATTTCATCTAAGTTTGTGGACGAGGTAACATGTGATGTGGTGCCACTCAATGAATGTGGAATGGTCTTAGGCGGTCCTTACTTGTATGATTGCAAAGCAATCTTCTACAGGGAACAGAATCAATATCACTTAACCAAAGTAGGTCAAGAATATGTTGTTCATGCTCATCATTTAAAGGCAAATAAATCTCTTCAAACTATGGAAAAATTAAGACATGTGGCTCATGCAAGCAACACACCTATAATTGTTTCAATTCAAGTAATTGATCTTAAGCAAGAACGGGAGATGATTGTAGAATGGAAGATCAATCACACTTTGCTTCAAGATAAGCTAATGTTGTGCAAGTATTACAAACATATTAGCTCATTTGCAGTCATATTTCTAATGTTATCATTAGTAATGTTGTCAACATGGATGATAGTGTCTTCAGTAAGATGTGATAGGGTACAAATGGCTAACAATATGCTATCAGTTATCATGATTGTTTTACAGTTGATCTTGATGAGATAGGTGCACAGAATAGAGTTCAAAGACAGAGAACAAGTCGGGTGGCCTATCCTGCACTTGATTACTGGTCAGTAACCTTTTGGGGACCAAAAGGTCTTTAGTGGGGAGGTGTGATCCAAAATTGGATCTTGGGACCAAAATGGGTCCAAGAAGGCCTAAAAATCGAAGTGCTCGGAATGGATTCAAAATGGACATGTGCGTAGGCCTCTTTGATATGAACCCAACGCAACTTGAACGGGATCAAACGGATGTTGTATGCTAAAGATATCATGTTCTGATCATTTTTCCAAACAGGCAAAAAAAGATGATGACTCTACAGTCCGTACAGTGCCACGTGGCAATTGACTATAAAGTCTGTACGACCGTATAGATGATGCGGCAGGGTACATTTGGCATTGACGTGGATAGACAGGTGGATGATTCAGGGAGTGACATGTGTCACCACTGCAAGGGTGACACGTGGCACGTCTGTACAACTGATGTGGCAGGTTTGAATAGTCTGTACGACACGTGGCACTGTCATGGAAGGTACAGTGGCATATGACTGGGCTGAAACCTCGACAGACAGGTGGACCAATGGTGTTTGGACATGTGGCATCGGTTTCGGCGAATGGGAAAGTGCCACGTGGCCCAGACATGGGCTACCATGTGGCACCCATTCGTTGGTTAATGTTATTGAAAAAAAATTGGACTCTACGAGATTTGAACCCATGACCTCCAAGAAGGGGGGAAGAGCTTTGGCATGGTCAGGCTAGCCAGCCTGTCCAGGGTGTCACTTGCTAAACCATGGCACAAAACATATATTTAAGTTTCATTATTGTGTTAGTCGGCGGAGGTTAGGGCTAGGGCTAGGCCCCAACCCCCGGCGCAGTCCCATACGACTATGCTATATGACCGACTCATGTGTTGTATTTTGGCATGGTTTGTTATATGTGTTAAGCCCAGTGCAAAACACTTACCACATGATGTTGTAATATAACCTTGTTCCAAATGGTTGGCGTGGTATTTTGGCATAGCCCTCGATCACGGCAATATACCATATGACCAGGTGTTGTAACCGTTGGCCTAAACCTCAATTCAGATATGTGGTGGTTATCCCCAGTCGGCTGGGCTAACCCGTCGACCAAGGGGCATAACCATGGGCCACGACTAGGACCCAGGTGAAATTCGAGCACGTGGAGCGTAGGAGACAGGGTCACATGGCCTATTGATGCGACCGAGGGCTAGGAATCTAGGGGGGTTAAGGACCAACACGCTAGCCCAAGGCCACATGAAGCGTGCCAAGTGACTAGGAGCAAGCAAAAAAGGGAGTTTCACACTTGATTTTTTCAAATAGTGGGTTTTTGACATTATAATAAGATTTTTAATGATTTTCTCAATAGATTTGAGAGATATTGGTCATTTTTGGAGGATCTTGGGCCCTTTTTCAGGCCAGATCTTGGGGAGAAGTTGGGAGGTTGTTGCCCACTCCTAATATATATAAACCAAAGGTTATTGAAGCCATGAAGGAGGTTCAGAACAAGTTTATGCTGAATATTTTCCAAGCCAAAGCCATTTTTATGCAGGGAAACCATCGAGGAGAGCACCTTTGTGGGCCATTTCTAGGAGATCAGTTTGTAACCTTTTTAGCACTATTGTGATGTATTTTTAAAGCTTCAAAAAAAAATAAGAAAACCTCACCCACTGAGACAAAGGCCCAGAGACATAGGCAAGATTGTCGAACTCTGTTATCACTTCTCTTGTTATGGTTTGTTGTTCTTCATGCTTATGTTTAGATACGTATATTGCTTTATGGCTATCATTTTTAATTATTAATTCTTCCCCTTTCATTAGTTTCCTAAATGGTAAAATAACTCATGCAAGATAACTCAACCATTGTCGTTTAAAATATCTTTTCAAATCAATGTCAATGATCTGTCTCTTCTCCACAAAACCCCCCTGATTTGGGGAGATGAGACTGGGAATGAGGGGTTTGATTCTGTTGGAAATAATCTTAGAAATTATCTTATAGGAAACATTGCAAAGTGAAATAGGTCTAAATCTGTCAAAGGAGGAAGGGTTAACCTATTTTGGGATCAGAGCGAGGAAGGAAGAATTTATGTTGCCCCCAATTCTTGTTGACTTTTGCACATACTTAACCATTCTAGTCAGGTCATACTTGATAATATTCCAGCAGATTTTGTAGAAGTGTGTGGAGAAGCCATCCATCCGAGGTGCCTTATTAGATTTCGTTTGATGAATATCTTGGTAAATTTCTGATTCTTCGACTATGGTTGTCAAGGAGATATTTTCTTCCTTTTTAATACTCTGAGGTATATTATTTAAAATAACCTCCTCATTTTCAATTCGGATGGGGTCTGTTTCAGAGTAAAGGTTAGAATAATGTGAGATGGTCGCTTCCTTGATATGGGGAAAGGTGGTAACAACCCTTCTGTCCTCCCTTGTTATCTCCTTGACTTGATTTTTCCATAACCGAGCTTTTTCTTGCTTGTGAAATTTTTTTGTATTTCGATCTCCCACCATGAGCCAAAGGCTAAGGGATTTTAGGCACCAGGATTCCTCCTCCACCCGGATGGCTTTGTGGTATGCCTGAAAGGAAAATTTATCCTGTTGCAGGAGTTCCCCCGGCACGTCCTCAATTTCCATTCTATATTGTATACTTTCCATTTCCTTGAGGAGTTTAGGAATTATGGATGATGGGGAGTTGTAAACAGATTTGGCTCAATATTTTAGAGCATACTTGAGTTTCTTGAACTTTTTCTCCCAAATATAAATAGGGGATCCATGAACCCAATGGCACCATGAATGAGAAACAAGCTCTAGGAAGGAGGGGTCCTAGGCCCAGAGTGGATTAAATCTAAAGGGAATGGAGCCATAATCTTCCATCGGTTCTATGGAGAGAGAGATAGGTTTGTGGTCCGAGCCACCCCATGAAAGAATATTGGAGTGGTAGGAGACATTATCCTCTAAGAAGATATTATTGACTAAAAATATATCCAACCTTGTCGCAATATGATCCTTTCCCATTCTTCTGTTTGACCAAGTGTACTTGAATTTTTTAGGTTTTACATCTGCCAGATCAAAAACTGAAATTAAGTCCTCCATGTATTCTCTAGATGGGTCTCGAACAATGGTGTCTTGCCTTTTTTCTTTAGCTTGTAAGAAAGTGTTAAAATCCCCCAAAAAAATAAGACGAGGGGTTAGAGGAAGGTCGTGCAAGGAGATGAGGGACTAGCAGCATGCTAGCTTTTCTGAGTAATTATTTGGCATGTAGACATTTATTATAGAAAAGGTTTCACCTGATTGAATTTTGGTGAAGTCCATCTTGATCCAATGCTGAGAAGGATGGATGTTAACCAGTTGAAGAATGTTTGGATTCCAGAGGGTGCAAATGCCCCCCGATGCCCTTTGGATCTCACCGCAATTCCTTAACATGATTTCCAAAAAATTTGACTACTTTTAAGGGAGTCAACACCCCTTAGCTTAGTTTCCTGGAGGAGTAGGACCTCCGGTTTCTCTTGCTTGATCAAATATTTAACTAAAACAGATTTGGTGGAGTAGCCAAGGGCCCTACAATTCCAGGAAACAACCTTCATCATTTACGAGGTGATTTGTTGGCCCATCCTTTTGAGGGGTTGGAGTTGTTATGCACTTTCGGCCCCATGGATTCTATAATGACCACTTTGTCCAATGTTGGTTGGGTTCCCCTGTCTTTTTCCTTTTTGGTTTCAATTTCTCTCTTTTTTCTGTTAGATTCCCTTCCAACCTTTTTGATGGGCTCACTAAACCTTGAATCATGTTATGAATCCTCCCTAGAGTCGGATAGGGTATTCTCTAAGGTAGGGATGACCAAGGGAAAGGGAGGGTCCCCAATGGAATACCCTCCTTTAGGAGGTAATGAGGAGCTTTATGGGGATGGGAAACAATACATTGTGATTTCATTTTCACAAATGGTGTTTTCCGGCTCCTCTAGATGAGGAGATTGTTGGGGGTCATCATCGACTGTAATGGGTTCAAATCTATTGTTACTAGAGCTAGGGCTAGAGGAATCCTTACCAAAATTAAGCTTGGGGGGGCTTTGGAGTCATGCCTTGTTTCCCCTGTGCTCATGAATTTTGTGCCTGCTTGCACTTTTTGGGATGAATCTGTTGTTCATTAGTTGCTTGGGTGTCTACTTCTGGGGATGCTTTGGGGAATTATCTAGAAAACTAACCATATTCATAGCAACTTTTACACTTGAATGGAAGTTGTTCGTAATCAACTTGTTGGATAAAATTCCAATTGTCTAGGTTATTCCATTGCTTCAGGAAATCCCTTTTCCAAATCCACTTCCACACAAATCTAGGCACAGGCTTGAATGCCATCCCTTGGATCTACACAGTCTATTTATTTTCCCAATGTGTTTCCAATCATTCTGATAGTTTTGTCATTCTAGCATTGAAGCGGAAGGAAGGGGAGGTAGAACCAAATGGGGACAACCGAGGGAATGTCATTCTCAGGAATAAAGTCAGGAATCCATTTGTTTAGGTACAAACCCCATGAACCCATGAAGTAAGGTCCATTGCGGAAAATGAGGTCTATGTCTTATTTTTCTTCAAAGAGGAAGGTGAAGAACCCGCACCCACAAAAAGCATGATAAAGATGGACTTTTATTAGAGGTTTCTAATTTATGTCAATCCAATACGCTACTACTTTTGGGGAGGGACAGAGGCCCATGAATTAGTTTATAAGACCCTTTTCTAATAACTTAAGCGCCAGAGCTCTAGACGAACCCTGATGGACTCGGACCTTGGGAATTCCATCCACTTTTTTAACAAATTCCGATGGAGGGTGTTTGTCGGGCTTACCCAGAGAAGCGACCAGAGCAGAAAAAGTCGTTGAATTGTTAGGTGGGGGAAGGAGGGGAGGGGGAGGGGGAGGAGAAGGGGGGAGGCCACCGGAGGTGGATGTCATCACGGGGGGGGAGGCTAGGGTTGCAGATTCGACCAATATCCAATAAGAATTTAAATTTATATTTGATGTGTGAGTAATTGAGGTATTGAAATCCTTCCCTCTATGCAAAAATTCTCACTATGCTAAGGTTTCTCCTTATTTCATAAAATACATACTTTGCACATGTAGATCAGTTCTCTTAAAGGAATTCCATATTTAGGGAATTTTTATTTGTCAATGTTCAAATACCCAGAGTTGTGCAAATACTCGTATTTTCTCAATGCAGGGATATGTAAATTAATATATGTTTATTAATTATTATAATTTCCATCTCGTCGAAGCACGGAGAATGGAGTAATGGCGATGACTAATGAAGTTTTAAACATACAATAAATTATAAAGATTAACCTTGCTAGCATGTGATTGGTCTTTGGAATAATGAGAAAGGAGTAAACGTATGGAGTGCGAAGACCAATGGAGTCTTGAACAATATAACACTATAATAATTCGGCACGAATTCCAAAACCCTCTCGGAGTACATGAAAAGGGGCAGTTGAATAATGTCTGAATCCTTCTTACTGACGAGCAAGGAGGGAGTGTTCAGAGTTCGAAATCTTGGCAGTATAAGACCCGACCCATATTAAATAACATTAAAATAATTTCATTTCATGATTGGTTGTCGGAAGAACGAGAAATGTGCACGAGTTTCAAGACCAAAGTTTACTCGGAGCTGACCATTTAAATTGGATGGAAGGGAGTGTTTAAAGGAAGTCTAGAGACATCAGAGCGATATATATATATATAAAACCTACTCACTTGTGATTAGTGATCAGAGTGTTGAGAGGAACACACACTTTTCAAGTCCAAGTTGATTTAATATTTAATAGTATTATAATGTTATAAGATTATAAAGGTTTAATACTACATGTGAAGGAGGTTTAATTAACTAAAATGATATATTATATTAAATAACAGCCTAGGTTGGTATAACATTTAATGTATAATAAATGGACGTAAGTTTCAAGCCTTTCGGGTGCTGATCAATTTCAGAGTTTACCTTGGGGTACTTGGAGTAACAACTCTGAAGGGTTCGGAGTACAACTATGAGGGCTTGGAGTGTGACTCCCAAAGGCTCCAAATGTGATCCCTTGAATTATCTTGAGAATTATAAAATTTATAATAATGCACGTGAGGGGTTTTGCAATAATATATAATATTAAATACCTTTTAATTCTATTATATATATGTGTGTGTGTGTGTGTGTGTGTGAAGATAATGGCGTGAAGTCATAAGCCATATTCTTGGATTAATACGTAAATCAAGGATTAAATAACTAAGTATATTACAGTCTAATTAATTATATTAGAACACAATATAGATTATGTTATAATATAATTAATTAGCTTAGAAGATAATCATTACAATAATGGTACTTAAGTGAAGTATTAGGTAAAGTAAAAATGTGTTTACGAGGGTAATTAGTTTGTAGAGAATAATTATCCATAATGAGGTTTAAGTAATTGAATACCAAAGAGTGGTATTTTAAGAAATATTAATTAAGTATTTTAATCGGTTATAGGAGAGGGATAAATGTCATTTTCTGGTCGAGCGAGCCTAAACACCCTATGGTGACATGGCAAGTCGTGATGGGTCTACATGTCGAGTGGATACCGAGCCACATGTCATGTCAAGAGACATGTGCACTATGGCACTAGTGACCTAGGTGATAAACGAAACTCAATCTCAATCGTTGGTTATCACGGGTCCCACTTATAAAATCAAAAGAGAAGGGTGAGTTGATGCTGACTAAGAGCATCAATGTGATGATGCGTGTTAATCTTTAATTGGTTAATGGGTTGAGTGGAGTTTGGTAGGACAGGTAAACCTTAGGTGCTAAATGGATCCTAACTATAGGTCGAGAGATCTTGCGTGCATTGAGACCATCCATCGCGGGGAAAGGGACTATTCCTAGATACCTTGGGTTTGGGGTAGTGAGACTGTGTGAACTGCTCAAAATCTGAATGGATGGTATTGAGATGGAATATTCCTCAATACCATATATGTTAGAGGTAAGTGAAGAATGCGTTGAAAGAAGGTCTGAGCGACGATAGTTGTAAGTCTATGTGCACTAAAGTTCCACCGTGGCAGGCTAGGCTAGTTCCATGTCAGAACTAGGGCGTCGCCACGTCAGTTGGCGTGGATAATGAGATGTCATGTAGCAGTGAAAGGGATGTTGCCTATGTAAACCTGAGAACTTGGGAAGGTCACAATGTCCATTCCATAGCCCTCTTTTGGGTTAATTTACCGTCGTTGGAAATATCTTAACGAACATAAGTCGATGGAGCTTGAAAGGGAGGAAGCAAGATAGTTTAGAAAAAGAAAAAAAATTAATACCCCATCCATTAAAAGGCATTTATGGGGTTGGGTGTGTAACAGAGTGGTATCTGAGCAGGAAACAACACTTTTCTTGCTTGGGCTCATGGAAGAGTCGAATCAATGATACTATATAACTTTCAATGGGGAGGGAACCCTACCCTACCTCATGCATAAGAGATTATTGAACTTTACTAATGAAAAGAGGAATGAGACATTATATTGTTTTTACACGTTTAGATATGGATTGTACGTTGTTGTTATATGATAAATAATGAAGTTGATTTCACCTTACAAAACTACTTGTGCTTTTTATAAATTAGTGGATAATTAACTAACAGAAAATGTTATTATCAACACGTAAACAGTCAGTGAGCAGCAAGGAAAACTACAACATAAAGAATGGTGACACATTATGTCATGGGAGAGAGCTCCCATAATAGGGAAGAATAGTTTGATGAAAGGGGAGTAGTGGAAACCCCTCCAGATTTGGTTGAAACTATAAGAAGCCTCATGGCAGAATTGCAAAGCTTTAAATCAAACAATGAGAGGCTCATAAAAGAACAAGAAAAGTAAACTTAAATAAATGCAGTTTTGTTGAAAATCCTGTCAAACATACAGAGGAAACTACAACATGGACCAACAACCAATAATGTGGACATACATCTGACTAAGAAAACCCAAATTCCACCTAAGATACAAAAGCATGACCCTGAAAATAGCAATACGAGGAAAAGCACCTCAAAGAAGGCCCAACATGGAGCCAAGAGGCATGCTAATGTCAAGGATTCATCTGAAGAATCCTCTAATGAGGGAACTGATAACTCTAAGGAAATACCTAGCAGTGAGACTAGTTCACATTCTCAAAGGAGAAGAAATAGGAGGAAACATTCTAAGAGCCATGACCCTAAAGAGTTTAAGAAATCCAAACCACCCACTTTTGATGGAGAAATTAAAAAGGGGGAAGAAGTAGAAGTTGGGCTTCTTGGCTTAAATAAGTAATTCATATTCCATGACTACTCTAAAAACTTAAAGGCCTCCATTTGGTGGGAGGACCTTAGGAATGTGAAAGGAATTCATGAGAAGGAGTTATCATGGAAACAATTTGAGAAATACTTTGAGAATAAGTACATGTTTAAAAGGTACTATGATGAAAATACTAAGGAATTCTATGAACTCAAGCTAGGACAACTCACCATAGATGAATTTATCAACAAATTTCTCGAGTTGATGAGGTATGTTCCCTACATAAAGGATGAAAAGGTAAAGATGAAACGATTCATTAGTGGGATGCCTCAGTCCTTCCGAGACAAAATTAAGTTTAATGAACCCAATACTTTAGAAGACATTATTCGAAAGGCAAGGTATTGCTATGAGCAATTCAAGAACAAGGAAGAACCTCATAAGGACTCGAAGAAGAAAAGTAAATTGGGATTCAAGAAGAAAGGTTTTAACTCCTCAAGATTTAAAAGTCATGGGAAAAGCTCTAAGATTATTTTTCCCACTAAGAGTGTGTATGAACAAAATTTTCCATCTCGGAGTGGAAATAAACTCTTTGGATCAACCCCAGAGAAGACTAATAATACAAAGAGAAAACCATTGAAATGTTGGAGGTGTGAAGAACAACACTTGTTGAGGGAATACCCACATAGACAACATGACAATAGGAGGGTCTACAACATCCAGGAAGCTACCACAGTCATTGGTGTGGCAATGAGCGTGCCACAAATTTATGCATCACTAGATAATATACAAGCTGACCACCAAGCTTCAGTTATGGAGATGGAAGGTATTATCTCCAACCATCTTGTTTCCATTTAATTGACCCTAGTTCTAATTTGAGTTATGTTTCCCCTCACACTATTGAGAAATGTAGACTGTCGCAATAAAAACATGTCAAATCCTGGCTAGTAGTACAACTAACCACTGGAACAAAAAGAAAGGTAACATAAGTCATACTAGCATGTCAATTCATTATGAATGGGTTGTCTACCCAAGCAACCCTAAACATACTCCCTTTAAGATCTTATGACATCCTGATTGGCATGGATTGGTTGGATTCCCATAAAGTCAAGTTGGATTTTCACAATAAAACATTAGATTGTGAAGATGAGGAAGGGAAGAAAAGGACCCTACATGGAATTCAAAAGTTTGTCTCAATGAGACAAATATAAGCCCTTCAAGTGAAAAAGTATTGTAGAAAAGAATGTCCTTTGTATGTAATACAAGTACTAAACTCGGTTGAGGACAATAAACCAATCCTAGAGGACCATCCTATATTGAGAGAGTGTAAATATTTGTTTCTAGAAGAGGTACCAGGTCTACCTCCAAGAAGAGATATCGATTTCTCAATAGAACCGATACCCGTAGTGGTGCCAATGTCTAGAGCACCCTTTAGAATGAGTACACCATAGCTAGTTAAGCTCAAACTATAGTTGAAGGAGATGTTGGACAAAGGTTGCATTTGGCCTAGTGTGTCTCCTTGGGGGGCACCAACCCTATTTGTGAAGAAGAAGGATGGCACACTCAGGTTGTGCATAGACTATCGACAACTCAACAAGATGACAATTAAGAATACGTATCCCTTTCCAAGAATTGATGACCTGTTTGGTCAATTAAGGGGTGCTACTATTTTCTCCAAGATTGACTTGAGGTCTAGATACCATCAAGTTCAAATTAAGGATAAAGACATCCACAAAACAACCTTTAGGACAATATATGGGCACTATTAATTTGTGGTGGTGCCATTTGGGCTTACCAATGCACCAACCACCTTTATGTGTTTAATGAATAATGTGCTCAACAAGTTCTTGGGAAGATTTGTATTGGTTTTCATAGATGACATTCTGATCTATTCTAAGAGCAGAGAAGAGCATGAAGAGCACCTCAAGTTAGTCCTTCAAGTGCTAAGAGAGCACAAACTCTATGTTATGTTTAGTAAGTGTGACTTTTTCCAAAAGCAAGTCCATTACTTAGGCCATGTCATCATTGAGGAAGGAGTCGAAGTCGATCCTGACAAGATCAAAGCCATTATGGATTGGCCTATACCAAAAGATGCTTTTGATATCAGATCTTTTATGGGCCTAGCAGGATACTATAGAAGGTTCATAAAGGGATTTTCCAAGATTGATTGTCCAATCACCTCCCTTAAGAAAAAGAGAGTTAAATTTCTTTGGAAAATAGAGTGTGAAGAGAGTTTTTAGCAACTGAAATACCTTTTAACCAATGCACCTGTGCTGAAAATTGTAGAC
>SNQJ01S0050636.1:61955-72770 GCA_010110895.2 Picea sitchensis
TCTTGGATTAATACGTAAATCAAGGATTAAATAACTAAGTATATTACAGTCTAATTAATTATATTAGAACACAATATAGATTATGTTATAATATAATTAATTAGCTTAGAAGATAATCATTACAATAATGGTACTTAAGTGAATTATTAAGTAAAGTAAAAATGTGTTTACAAGGGTAATTAGTTTGTAGAGAATAATTATCCCTAATGAGGTTTAAGTAATTGAATACCAAAGAGTGGTATTTTAAGAAATATTAATTAAGTATTTTAATCGGTTATAGGAGAGGGATAAATGTCATTTTTTGGTCGAGCGAGCCTAAACACCCTATGGTGACATGGCAAGTCCTAATGGGTCCACATGTCGAGTGGATACCGAGCCACATGTCATGTCAGGAGACATGTGCACTATGGCACTAGTGACCTAGGTGATAAACGAAACTCAATCTCAATCGTTGGTTATCACGGGTCCCACTTATAAAATCAAAAGAGAAGGGTGAGTTGATGTTGACTAAGAGCATCAATGTGATGACGCATGTTAATCTTTAATTGTTTAACGAGTTGAGTGGAGTTCGGTAGGACAGGTAAACCTTAGGCGCTGAATGGATCCTAACAGTAGGTCGAGAGATCTTACGTGCATCGAGACCATCCATCGTGGGGAAAGGGAATATTCCTAGATACCTTGGGTTTGGGGTAGTGAGACTGCGTGAATTGCTCAAAATCTGAATGGATGGTATTGAGATGGAATATTCCTCAATACCATATATGTCGGAGGTAAGTGAAGAATGCGCTGAAAGAAGGTCTGAGCGACGATAGTTGTAGGTCTATGTGCACTGAAGTTCCACAATGGCAGGCTAGGCTAGTTCCACATCAGAACCAAGGCGTCGCCACGTCAGTTGGCGTGGATAATGAGATGTCACGTAGCAGTGAAAGGGATGTTGCCTATGTAAACCTGAGAACTTGGGAAGGTCACAATGTCCATTCCAGAGCCCTCTTTTGGGTTAATTTACCGTCATTAGAAATATCTTAATGAACAGAAGTTGATGGAGCTTGAAAGGGAGGAAGCAAGATAGTTTAGAAAAAGAAAAAAAAATAATACCCCATCCATTAAAAGGCACTTAGGGGGTTGGGTGTGTAACAGAGTGGTATCTGAGTAGGAAACAACACTTTTCTTGCTTGGGCTCATGGAAGAGTCGAATCAATGATACTATATAACTTTCAAGGGGGAGGTAACCCTACGCTACCTCATGCATAAGAGATTATTGAACTTTACTAATGAAAAGAGGAATGAGACATTATATTGTTTTTACATGTTTAAATATGGATTGTATGTTGTTGTTATATGCTAAATAATGAAGTTGATTTCACCTTACAAAACTACTTGTGCTTTTTATAAATTAGTGGATAATTAACTAACATAAAATGTTGTTATCAACACGTAAACAGTCAATGAGCAGCAAGGAAAACTACAACATAAAGAATGGTGACACATTATGTCATGGGAGAGAGCTCCCATAATAGGGAAGAATAGTTTGATGAAAGGAGAGTGGTGGAAACCCCTCTAGATTTGGTTGAAACTGTACGAAGCCTCATGGCTAAATTACAAAGCTTTAAAGCAAACGATGAGAGGCTCATAAAACAACAAGAAAAGTAAATTGAAATAAATGCAGTTTTGTTGAAAATCTTGTCAGACATACAGAGGAAACTACAACATGGACCAACAACCAATAATGTGGACATACATCTGACTAAGAAAACCCAAAGTCCACCTGAGATACAAAAGCATGACCCTAAAAATAGCAACACGAGGAAAAGCACCTCAAAGAAGGCCCAATATGGATCCAAGAGGCATGCTAACGTCAAGGATTCCTCTGAAGAATCCTCTAATGAGGGAACTGATAACTCCAAGGAAATATCTAGCAGTGAGACTAGTTCACATTCTCAGAGGAGAAGAAATAGGAGGAAACATTCTAAGAGCCATGACCCTAAAGAGTTTAAGAAATCCAAACCACCCACTTTTGATGGAGAAATTAAAAAGGGGGAAGAAGTAGAATTTGGGCTTCTTGGCTTAAATAAGTACTTCAGATTCCATGACTGCTCTGAAAACTTAAAGGCCTGAATAGCCATTTTCAACTTGAATGGAAAAGCCTCCATTTGGTGGGAGGACCTTAGGAATGTGAAAGGAAATCATTAGAAGGAGTTGTCATGGAAACAATTTGAGAAATACTTTGAGAATAAGTACATGTTTAAAAGGTACTATGATGAAAATACCAAGGAGTTATATGAACTCAAGCTAGGACAACTCACCATAGATGAATTTATCAACAAATTTCTCGAGTTGATGAGGTATGTTCCCTACATAAAGGATGAAAAGGTAAAGATGAAACGATTCATTAGTGGGATGCCTCGGTCCTTCCGAGACAAAATTGAGTTTGATGAACCCAATACTTTAGAAGACATTATTCGAAAGGCAAGGTATTGCTATGAGCAATTCAAGAACAAGGTAGAACCTCATAAGGACTGGAAGAAGAAAAGTAAATTGGGATTCAAGAAGAAAGGTTTTAACTCCTCAAGATTTAAAAGTCATGGGAAAAGCTCTAAGATTATTTTTCCCACTAAGAGTGTGTATGAACAAAATTTTCCATTTAAGAGTGGAAATAAACTCTTTGAATCAACCCCAGAGAAGACTGATAATACAAAGAGAAAACCATTGAAATGTTGGAGGTGTGGAGAAGAACACTTGTTGAGGGACTGTCCACATAGACAACATGACAATAGGAGGGTCTACAACATCCAGGAAGCTACCACAATCATTGATGTGGCGATGAGCATGCCACAAATTTATGCATCACTAGATAATAGACAAGACCACCAAGCTTCAGTTATGGAGATCGAAGGTATTATTGCCAACCATCTTGTGTCCATTTTAATTGACCCTAGTTCTAATTTGAGTTATGTTTCCCCTCACACTATTGAGAAATGTAGACTGTAGCAATAAAAACATGTCAAATCCTGGCTAGTAGTACAACTAACCACTGGAACAAAAAGAAAGGTAACATAAGTCATACTAGCATGTCAATTCATTATGAATGGGTTGTCTACCCAAGAAACCCTAAACATTCTCCCTTTAGGATCTTATGACATCCTGATTGGCATGGATTGGTTGGATTCCCATAAAGTCAAGCTGGATTTTCACAATAAAACATTAGATTGTGAAGATGAGGAAGGGAAGAAAAGGACCCTACATGGAATTCAAAAGTTTGTCTCAATGAGACAAATATAAGCCCTTTAAGTGAAAAAGTATTGCAGAAAAGAATGTCCTTTGTGTGTAATACAAGTATTGAACTCGGTTGAGGACAATAAACCAATCCTAGAGGACCATTCTCTATTGAGAGAGTGTAAATATTTGTTTCCAGAAGAGGTACCAGGTCTACCTCTAAGAAGAGATATTGATTTCTCAATAGAACTGGTACTCGTAGTGGTGCCAATGTCTAGAGCACCCTATAGAATGAGTACACCAGAGCTAGTTAAGCTCAAACTATAGTTGAAGGAGATGTTGGACAAAGGTTACATTTGGCCTAGTGTGTCTCCTTGGGGGGCACCAACCCTATTTGTGAAGAAGAATGATGGCACACTCAGGTTGTGCATAGACTATCGACAACTCAACAAGATGAAAATTAAGAATACGTATCCCTTTCCAAGAATTGATGACCTGTTTGGCCAATTAAGGGGTGCTACTATTTTCTCCAAGATTGACTTGAGGTCTAGATACCATCAAGTTCGAATTAAGGATAAAAACATCCACAAAACAACCTTTAGGACAATATATGGGCACTATTAATTTGTGGTGGTGCCATTTGGGCTTACCAATGCACCAACCACCTTTATGTGTTTAATGAATAATGTGCTCAACAAGTTCTTGAGAAGATTTGTATTGGTTTTCATAGATGACATTCTGATCTATCCTAAGAGTAGAGAATAGCATGAAGAGCACCTCAGGTTAGTCCTTCAAGTGCTAAGAGAGCACAAACTCTGTGTTATGTTTAGTAAGTGTGACTTTTTCCAAAAGCAATTCCATTACTTAGGCTATGTCATCACTGAAGAAGGATTCGAAGTCGATCCTGACAAGATCAAAGCCATTATGGATTGGCCTATACCAAAAGATGCTTTTGATATCAGATCTTTTATGGGCCTAGCAGGATACTATAGAAGGTTCATAAAGGGATTTTCCAAGATTGGTTGTCCAATCACCTCCCTTAAGAAAAAGAGAGTTAAATTTGTTTGGAAAATAGAGTGTGAAGAGAGTTTTTAGCAGCTGAAATACCTTTTAACCAATGCACCTATGCTGAAAATTGTAGACCCAAACAAGGACTTCCTTGTGTGTACAAATGCCTCCAAGGAAGGACTTTAAGGAGTCCTTATGCAAGAAGGGCATGTGATTTGCTACGAGTCCATAAAATTGAATGAACATGAAATCAATTATGTGACACATGACTTGAAATTGGTTGTCATAGTACATGCTTTGAAAAAGTGGAGGCATTACCTTCTAGGTAGAAAATTTGTGCTTATGACAGACCATAGTGGGTTGAGGTATTTGTTTTACCAACCCAAACGGAATGTCAGGTAAGCTAGGTGGATGGCTCTCCTTAGTGAATTTGATTTTTAAATCAAACACATCAAGGGAAAAGAAAACAGATTGATCGATGCCCTCAGTAGAAGCATGCAGGTGATTCACTTGGCAACTGTAAGCACCTGTGAATTAGACATCAAGGAGAGAGTCAAAAGTGAATAAGAAACATATGCATTTTTCAAAACTCTGAAATCATGCCTAGAGCAAGAGCCCACGGCGATGAATTATGAGGGCTATCAATTGTTGAATGATGGTCTGCTAACTTACAAAGGTAGGTTGTATATTCCAAATTATGATGACTTGAAGAGGTTCATCATGGATGAACTACATAAAAGACTATATAATGGCCACCCCGGTTATCAAAAGATGATAACAACCACGAAGAAATTGTTTTACTGGCAAGGAATGAAAAAGGACATAGCTGACTACTTGGCTAAATGTTTAGAATGTCAGCATGTTAAAGTGGAGCACATGCACCCAGCACGGTTGTTGCAAACCCTGCCAATTCTAGAATGGAAATGGAAAACCGTCTCCATGGATTTCATAGTAGTATTTCCTAAATCAACCAAGTAGAATGGCGTTATTATGGTAGTTGTGGATAAACTGAGCAAGGCTTCTCACATTATTCATGTAAAGTCAACTTGCAAGGCAATATATATTGCCAATATTTTCATGAAAGAAAATTTAGACTACATGGTATACCTAAGGAAATCATATTAGACATAGATACAAAATTTACTTCAAATTTTTGGAAGTCTTTGTTTGTTGGTTTTGGGACTAAATTGCTATTTAGTACAACCTATCACCCTCAAAATTATGGATAGATAGAGAGGGTAAACCACGTGTTAGAGGACATGTTAAGGATACATGTGATGCATCAACTGAGGAAATGGGAAGAATATCTACCACTGGTATAATTTTACTATAACAGTGGCTATGAGGAGTCACTGAATATTAGCCCTTTTAAGGCTCTCTATGGTAGACAATGCAATATTCCAATAAGCTAGAATAACCCAGTAGAAAAAATTACACTCTGGCCTGACATGCTAAAAGAAATGGAAGAACAAGTAGTTCAAATAAAACAGAATCTGAAAATAGCTCAGGACAAACAAAAAAACAATGCACAGAAAAACAGGACTCCTAGAGAGTTCAAAGTAGGGGATCATGTGTATCTATGAATTAAGCCCAGAAGAAATTCCTTGTGAATGGGAAATTTTTCCAAGATGGAACCTCGGTTTTGTGGACCCTTTGAAATTTGGACAGGGTGGGACCTGTAGCATATAGAATAGCACTTCCTCCCACAGTGAAAGCACATAATGTTTTCCATGTTTCGTTACTGAAAAAATATGTACACGACTCTAATAATATAATTAATTGGTCTATGATTGAGGTGGAACCAGAGGGAGAATTCTTTCCAAAACCACAATGCATAATAAATAGGAAAGAAATCCCACTTAGGAATAGAACCATTGCACAGGTCAAGGTGCAGTGGAAACACTTTGGTCCAGATGAAGCTACATGGGAAATGGAGGATGCCATGAAAAATGCATACCCATTTTTGTTCATTGTTGTACATAAATATCACAACGGCAAGTAGAACACCGAGGACGGTGTTCCTTTAAGGAGGAGGGGATTTTAATACCCATGCTTCCCCCAGCCTATAAATATAATTATATTTTGCTAAAAGACTATGGACAGACTGGTTATGTGTGGATTTTGGAAATGATGAACTTTTTCTATAGAAGGTAATGTAAATATTTGTATTATTAAATAAAATGGAAATTGTTGCACAATTGTTGAAGGTGTTTCCAATGCAGATTATGATGCATGAGGATGGTGAGGGGAACNATAGGAAAGAAATCCCACTTAGGAATAGAACCATTGCACAGGTCAAGGTGCAGTGGAAACACTTTGGTCCAGATGAAGCTACATGGGAAATGGAGGATGCCATGAAAAATGCATACCCATTTTTGTTCATTGTTGTACATAAATATCACAACGGCAAGTAGAACACCGAGGACGGTGTTCCTTTAAGGAGGAGGGGATTTTAATACCCATGCTTCCCCCAGCCTATAAATATAATTATATTTTGCTAAAAGACTATGGACAGACTGGTTATGTGTGGATTTTGGAAATGATGAACTTTTTCTATAGAAGGTAATGTAAATATTTGTATTATTAAATAAAATGGAAATTGTTGCACAATTGTTGAAGGTGTTTCCAATGCAGATTATGATGCATGAGGATGGTGAGGGGAACTAGTAATGGTTGAGAAGACCCCAGCTAGGCTAGTACTATGCTAGATTTAAATTGCTCATACCCAGTATAGTCCTCTGTCCCAGAGAATTTGATTACCAGTCAAGTTGGTAGTTGGGAAATCTTCCTCAAAAGTCAATGAGGAGATGGGCAGAGTACCCCATCTGGAAACTTCTTGATTTGACCCACGAATTGGGAAATGGACCCACAAATTCTTGTTGTAGAAGGAAAGAAAATAAAGGAAAATTGTGGGTAGAGGGTAGATAATGCACATGACTTGGTCTGGTGACCATTTATAAAGAGGTAGAGCATCTGAGGCTCTCTGGTTTTGAAGAGAATTGAGAAAACAAATTGTTCTAGGTACAGGAACTGTTGGGCGGAGTTTTCTAATCAAGATGATAAATGTGGCTCTAGAGAAGTTGAATGATTGAGTGACAAATCAGAGCAAACCCCCTTGCTTGGTGAATAGAAGACTGAACTGCCAGGTTCCTGTGGGAGAAGGAGAGTAACCTCCATCCCTTATTGTTACTGAGAAAAAGAAGAACCTCTCTCTCATGGCTTCATGATCTAGCTAGGGGGTGGCCAGTTGAGGAATACACCAAGAGAAACTGTGCCTATGGTTGGGTGGAAAATGGAACACCCTTCAACAATTTCCAACTAATTTCAAGTTTCAGATAAATGTTTTTCTGAGTTTTGTATTGTCTTGATTGGTTTATTCTATAATGTGGATTCCAAGTGCTAAATGATTGATGAAACTATTATCCTATCTAAATGATGAAAAGTGTGACTCTGATTGCCTGGTTGGCTGGGGAATCTGAAGTAAATTCTTAGGAAATCATGTTCTATCATTTGTTTTCTGCTTGCCCTGTCTAGAAAAAAAAAAAGTTGTTAGTGATGGGTTCTAAATCAAATTTGGATCACAATGTTGGTTGGTCATCTGTATTAGTGTATATGAACTAATTCTCAAATGTTAGTAAAGTGAAGCCACCATAGTCACCCCAAAACAACTTCATAATTATGAAAGTGCAACTTTCTGTTAGAAACTTGAAGGTTGGGCATAGGATTTTAGCCTCTCTGTTGGTTTGGAAAATCTACTAGACTTAGAACTCGAAGCAAGATCAACCCATGTTTGACATTAAGAGAGAAAACCACACATTAGAGAAGAGGAAAATTATTTTTACAAACAAACATTAGGAAAGGAATGAGAATCCACTTTAAATTTATAAATTTGAAATAAAAGTGAAATCTAGAAATTGACATATTGTGGATAATTAAGTTATCCTTTGAATTTGGTAAGAAAACCAACTTTTCTTGAAGTTACATAGTAAAATGGATGTCCAAATGGAAAGAATTGGGAATAATGATTAATCCCTAAAAATTAGTAAAGAAATGCTTGTAATTAGGAATTTGGTAAATTTCGGTAAACTCAAAGTTTTACAAGGGGGGGGTTTACTTCCAAGACATGTAAATATGCTCGAAAACAAATTTAACAAATAAATAACAAAAAATTATAAATGAAAATGTGCAATTTCTATTTTTTCTAGACAAAGTTGAACAAATGGTAAAATCTGATAATTAATGATAAATTCCTAAATTACCATCTAAATGTTGTAATACTTGTATAATAAAAAATTATATTTATATTTGGTGCGTGATTAATGGAGGTATTGAAATCCTCCCCTCAGGTTTCTCCTTATTTCATAAAATACATACTTTGCACATGTAGCTCAATGCTCTTAAAGGAATTCTATATTTAGGGCATTTTTATTTGCCAGTGTTCAAATACCTGGAGTTGTGCAGATACTCTTATTTTATCAACACAACTCAGACATGTAAATTAATATATGTTTATTGATTATTATAATTTCCATCCTGTTGGAGCACAGAGAATGGAGTAATGGCGATGGCCAATGAAGTTTTAAACATACAATAAATTATAAAGATTAACCTTGCTAGCTTGTGATTGGTCTTCGGAATAATGAGAAAGGAGTAAACGTATGGAGTGCGAAGACCAATGGAGTCTTGAACAATATAACACTATAATAATTCGACATGAATTCCAAAACCCTCTCAGAGTAAATGAAAAGGGATAGTTGAATAATGTCTGAAGCATTTGGAGTGGCGAGCGAGGAGGGCATGTTCGGAGTCCAAAAGATGGGCAGTATAAGACACCGTAGTCTAAACGTTCTATGTTTTGGCTCTTGTTCAATGATATTTTCCAAGGATGTTTGCCCGAAATCCGGTGAGAAATTGTTAGAGCCGCAGATTTGAGTGACTGTTTCTATATAATCCAAGTGCCCTAGGGGTTTTTCAACATCTTGAATCCATTTCTGCATTCAAAAACGGATTTTAAATAACAAAAAATAGTGATTTCATGTAGATGTATGTCACTGTATTCCGTTGAAAAAATCCAAAACATAGAACAGTTAGACAACGTTGTATAAGACCCCACCCATATTAAATAACACTAAAATAATGCCCCTTCGGGATTGGTTGCCAAAAGAACGTGAGGTGCGCACGAGTTTCAAGATCGAAGTTTACTCAGAGTTGACCATTCCAAGTGGATGGAAGGGAATGTTTAAACGAAGTCTAAAGCTGTCGAAGCGATGGCATGGGGGTTATAAAGTTTAAATATATAAAAAAAAATAAAACCCTACTCGCATGTGATTGGTGATCGGAGTGTTGAGAGGAACACACACTTTTCAAGTCCGAGTTTATTTAATATTTAATAGTGTTATAATGTTATAAGATTATAAATGTTTGATAATGCACGTGAAGGAAGTTTAAATACCTAAAATGATATATTGTATTAAACAATAGCCTGGGTTGGTATAACATTTAATGTATAATAATTTGACGTGAGTTCCAATCCTTTTAGGTGCTGGCCACTTTCAGAGTTTACCTTGGGGTACTCGGAGTAACAACTTCGAAGGGTTTAGAATACAACTCTAAGGGCTTGGATTGTGACTCACAAAGGCTCCAAATGTGATCCCTTGAATTATCTTAAGAATAGTAAAATTTGTAATAATGCACGTGAAGGGTTTTGCAATAATATATATGATTAAATGTATATATATAATGGCGTGAAGTCATAAGCCAGATTCTTGGATTAATACGTAAATCAAAGATTAAAAGCCTAAGTATATTACAACCTAATTAATTATATTAGAACATAATATGGATTATGTTATAATATAATTAATTATCTTAGAAGATAATCATTACAATAATGGTATTAAGTGAATTATTAGGTAAAGTAAAAATGTGTTTATGAGGGTAATTAGTTTGTAGAGAATAATTATCCCTAATGAGGTTTAAGTAATTGAATACCAAAGAGTGGTATTTTAAGAAATATAGATTAAGTATTTTAATCGGTTATAGGAGAGGGACAAATGTCATTTTCTGGCCGAGCGACCCTAAACACCCTATGGTGATATGGTGAGTCATGATGGGTCTACATGTCAAGTGGATATTGAGCCACGTGTCACGTCAAGAGACAGGTGCACTATGGCAGCAATGACCTAGGTAATAAATTTAACTCAATCTCAACCGTTGATTATCGCATGTCCCACTTAGCAAATCGAGAGAGAAGGGTGAGTTGATGCTGACTAAAAGCATCAGTGTGATGACGTGTGTCAATCTTTAATTGGTTGACGAGTTTAGTGGGGTCAAGTAGGACAAGTAAACCTTAGGCGTCAAATGGATCCTAACCATAGGTTGGGATATATTTCATGCATCGAGACCTTCCATCAAGTACAAACCATAGTGAGATTTATACTTGGATGGGTAGGAGAAAAGTCCTCATGCTTTCTAACTACATAGTATTTTCATTGTGCAATGTAACACCAAAGTTTTGATCCATATGAACTAGAATGTATTATGTAAATGTGATTTAGGTTGGTGAGTCGATAAAGTTGGAAAGGGGTTGAAGTG